>JAUZND010037402.1:0-21712 GCA_034780555.1 Coelogynopora nodosa
ATGAGCCATAGCTTACACCTCCAACTTAAACTTTAAGCTACTGCTCAGTTTTTATAGTTAAGGCCTATTAATAATAATTATATTCTAATTTCTATTCTACAACCGTTTTATTTTTACATTGAACATATTTTGTCGAACTCAGTTTGTGGTACTAAATAGTATATAAGGTTGTTTTTTTCCGACTCTAATATGGGCAGGAATGAAAAAAATTAGGGTCGCTCGGAAGACCCGAACATGGAAATTAAATTTATATAGCCTTACTTATTAATAGGTGTCAAGAATTCAGCAAATTAATAGGAATAATTTTAGTAAAGAGAAGTAAGGTTATATGTGCCAAAAATTGGTTCTTTTTTGTTATTTCCCCACCACTCTATATTTTTAATTCCATGGTAAAATATTTAATAAATTTATTTTATGGGATATTTTTAAAAGGGATATTTGTGTGTTATCATTTATTTCATCATGGCCGCTGCTAATAATTATCTGGTAGTTTCCAAAATGAATTTCAGTGACCTTATTATAGCAACCATTAACACCCCAACTAAAATTCAATTTTTAAAGACATATGGCCATTTATTTTCTGTGAAGTTGTGTCCATACTGTCAAAGAAACATGATATCCCTTTTACAGAAACTTTATTCCTTTTAAGGAAATCCCTTTTAAAAATATCCCATAAAATAAAGTTATTAAATATTTTACCATGGAATTAAAAATATAGAGTGGTGGGGAAATAATGAAAAAGAACCCAAAAATTCTATGAACAAGGTCAAAGTGAACAGGGAACCAAAATTACTTATTGATGACTGCTGAGAATTTATAATTATAAATTTCACAATTAATAAATTACGGTAGTGTACCTATAGCAGGTTTAGATTACACTGTAATATGTTTATACTATAAAATAATAAAACTATAGTTTTAGACTATAGTTTATAGTTTAGACTGTAGTTTTAGACTATATATAGTCTATATAGTATATACTGACACTGTTTAGACTTTAGACTTTAGTGGATTTTTTTAAGTAGTGTATTTTTGGTAAAAATCAATATATAATTAATTATTTTTCAAGATTTAGGAAATATATATGGCTAAAGTTTTGTACGAATATTCTTAACAATATCTATATATGTTATTGTTAGAGAATAAACTAAATATACAAATTTGAAATAAATATAAATAGACTAAATCTTTATTTTATGTAAATGCATTTAATAAGTATATTTAATTTTATTGTGAATAATTTTGAGTTCAAATAAAATATAACAAGAACAACTTAAGAGGTTTCCCTACTCACCCTGTTATAACTGGTGAAGGTATCAAGGCTAAAAACGTTAAAAAATTAGGGTGCCAACCAACAGCAGCAATATTATATTAAGAAATATTACGGGTGACAAGTAAGCTGTTAAAATAACCAAGTTGTATATTTTAAATTAATATATATATATATATTTTAACAAATCGAAATGTACGTATTAATATACACGCATTATTGTGAACATAATAGAACTTTTATCTTTGTCGATATTTTAATTACGCTCAATGAATAACATAAATGTCCTAAGTTGTCCCTTCACAATTTAATTACAAATTTTAATCCATTTTTTCAAAAGAAATTACAAAAATTGAAATAAATGTAAAAGAAATTTTGTTGATTATGTAAAATATTATATTAATTATATATAATTTTTATATTATAACATTTTTCTGCTATTTAATATGTAAAGTAAAATTATAAATTGATCTAGGGATAACTAAAATATATTTTAAATATTTTAATAACTTTAAAAGCTGGGTGCAGTATTTTTACTGACCCATATATAAACCAAGCAATATTTCTCATTTGTTGGTATATTATTAGCTTTTTAAAAAAATTGTGAAAGATTATTTCTGCTCACCAAATTTTTGTGCAAGAGTTTGGCAAGTAATGTAAAACTTTTCAAAGCTTTGAAGATTTTAGAATTGGATAATAGGAATACATAAACTATTTTTCCAAAATATTTATTCTGAGGATTTTACTGATCTATAGTAGCATATCATTCCGTCTATAGATTGAACAGGCACCGTGCATCTACTTTTGAATAAATTATTCTCTTGTAAAAGGAAAGATTTTAATCATGACAATGGTTTTGAACCCAATAGGTCTGTTATATATTTAATATTATTTTCTATGAACGCTTCCTTTCTTTCATATCGCTCTAATAACATATACTTTTCTTTTTTATTCTTTCATGTAATGAATTTATGTGCTTTTCATTATAATTTTTCTAAATTTAAATTTTCTAATTTTTTTAGCTAGATGTCTCTTTTGTAACGCAGCATCTAGCTGATGCCTTTTTGTTGTCTATATATATTATACCCAGCATCATCATTTTTTACTTTTCATTGAATAAAAAATATCAATTTTGATAAAATTTCACATTGATTTCTATAAAAACAAAGGTTTTTGAAAATCTGCTCAACATTAAATTTTTCCTTTAAATATTTTGTCATATTTTTGAAATTGGATCCTGATATTATATTAATATTCGATTAGGTACAATATAAGAAAATGTAACCAATTATTTTTATATTTATGAATTATATTATTATTCCAACATGATTTCATGGATAATTATTGCTGAAAAATTATGAATCCATTTATTTAAATTTACAAAAAAATATATCAAAAAATATAAAATGCTAACACTATAAACACCAAATGTGGCCGCGGTTGGGGAGGACCCACTAAACCATTGGTGTTTGATCGAGTTTACTATTTAAAATTTAGAATAAGCTATTATTCCTGATTACAATATAATGTTTTTAGCAATAAAAAATAATTTGATGAGTTATTTTTAAACTTTAATTTTAAAAGAAAATAGATTATTGGTGTCAGAACACTGTTAAAGGGTATTAAGGATAATCTATTTTCTTTTAAACTATGGGTATTGCCAACAAAGCACAACAGATTTTAATTTTAGCCCTAATATATTATGAATATTAACCAGAAAATATTTGTCAGAAAAACATTGTATCCTGTTTCATGACAGAGTACTGCTGATATTATAATTAACATAAATTAATGTAATTATAAATAAATATGTTCCAAATATTAATAAGGATATACCAAAAATTAGATGAATTATTCATACTTGACGAACATATACTGCGCATATAAAATAACTTAAAATATATATAAAATAATTAACGGAAATTTAAATTTATTGTTTAAATGATTATGATTTATAAAATACATGCAAATTACGAAAATGGTTGGCCCAGTTGTGCACATGAGAAATGTGCACAACTGGTCGGTGTGCATAACTGGTTGCCAACATATACAAAAACAGATATTATAATTTATATTATTAATAAAAAATAATTAGTATTTTAAAATTGAACTGTAAAGTTCTAAGACTCATATTTACAAATACAATAAATCTATGTATATATACATTATACTTGGTAGATATATTTTATTGGTTTTGGTATAACTATAAAAGTAATCAACAATCACCAAAAATCAAAATATGGGATGTAATTGAACTAAACATTATACTTAATTTCAGAAAATATGCATAAATGTTTTAAGCAAATAATTAATAAAAATACATGACACAGTACATAAATACGTATAAATATGAACAATTACAACAGAAAACAGTAGAAAACACTATTCAAATTATTACAATTTGAAAATTCGCCAAATTCACTTATGTTTATAAAAAATGTCTTTTATAAGGTAAAACAAGACTATCTTTATAGTAATCAAATATTACCTGTGTTTATTTAATTACTATTATTGTTAAATATAAATATATATTACTAATTGATACTTAAATTATTAATTCCATTTAAATATCATATTTTAAAATTCGACTAGTTCCAGTTGAATATACAGTACGTTTATGACAAATTAAAAAAATTAAAAATCCAAGAACGATATAATATTTTACTTTATGAAAAGTATTAAAAATAAACTAAGTATATTATAATATCTAATTATTCCTTTTAGTTTGTGCAAAAATTTGTACTTTGTATACTATTATCAATCATGTTTAAGGTATGTATTCTTGTGAATTAGCACTAAATGAGTGATCTATTTATAAAAAACAAAGCAATTTTGTTTCACGTTTTGAAATATATATATTTATTACTTAGCCTGTGGTACAGCCTGGGCACTCCTATTAAACTTTGCTGTGCATCTCATTTTATTAAAAATTTTGAAACTTTGCTTTTAAAAGATTTTAAACAGAAAATCGTTTTTTAGACGAAATAATTTTTGTTTAGAATGGCGAAGAAAAGAATGTTATTTTTCGATGTTATGCAAAATTTCAGTACTTTTGAAACTTAAAATAAACTTTACTTTAAAGTATGGCAAATTTGTTGATTTTCTCGACACGAATATAGTAGTTATTTAAAGACAGATCTTTATGTTAAAGATATAACAGACAGTCATCTTTATATTCGATCGTATAATTAATTCTCACAAAAGCTAATTCGTTTAAAATAAACTATAATGTATTTTAGTTGAAAAGTTGGTTGATTTCGGGATAGACTGTGCCTCAGCCTCGTTCATTTATTTAATTAGACCTTTTTATAATTGACAAAGTCTGTGGCATCTTCTTTACAAATATCATCACTTACGTTTTCAAGTGTTAATGGAAAATGTTTTTCAGATTATTTCAGCCGAAATCATCACTTAGATTTTTGATTTCCAAGGGAATTGATTTTGCGATCATTCATTCTAAACGAAATATTTGCATTATTTGCATTTATGTTGGTATGAATTTGGTTGCTGTTTAAGCCTGAAATCATTCCTCCAGGAATTTATTAGAAATCAAGAAATCCTTCCCAAATTATGATCTGACATTACTTTTACTGATATGGATAATTTTGAATTTTTATGAAAAAATTATGCTACGCGCCTAAAATTATGTTTGGAAATCCATTATTTGAAAGCTATATTGGTAGTTGTTATTGTTAATAAAATAATGTTTGAATCTGTATATGTTTAAAAAATGATTTTTAAGTATTTTTGTTAAATTTTAGAAGGAAACTACTAAAAATATTGTGACAACGAAGTGTGGGTTGTCTTCTCAATCATTGATTATGTTAGTCATCTGTCAACTAATATATGATCCAAATCTGCCTACTAGATCAATTCTATTTTAAAAAAATGTACTTCTTTTAGAGCGTGGAAAATACATAGCTGCATCAATATTCAAAACTTATATGACCGAAGACTCGTCCTTTCGAAAAAGTTTTTCAAGGGCCATTGAAGTTAATATTAAATATTCTTTGCAGTCCCTCTTATTATCCAATAAAAACTCAGACGAATTGGTCCAAATTTCTAAGGCTCTCACCTAAACTCAATTTAAATCTTTATTTTTTCAACTGATTTTGATACACATTTTCATCAAACAATCAATTCTCTATCTGACTCACTCAAAGTTTATAGTTTTCTACTTTCATCAAATTATATACTTTATATTATTATTTTTTTTGTATCTTTACAAATTATATATTTTTTTATCTTTACAAATTATACAAAATGTAAATATTTTTATTGTGTCTCTATCAACTTTCTGACTTTTGCATTTTTGTTTTCGTTATGTAGTCATTTATTATGTTCTAATTCATGACTTTCCATTTTATTTTCAAAACGTTTTCAATTGTCATTTTTATTTTGTATAATTTGTTTTTCACTCTCCCAGTATATTTTCTCTTTTTTTAAACTTTTGGTTCCCATTTTTTGGTACAATTTTAATTTTTTTTCTTTATATTTTTAATAAATCTATTTTTTAAATATATCGCTTGTCATCAAAAATAGTGTAAAAGTAGAATCACCAAAAGGAATTTCATACATCTTAGAAAAAATTGTTCCGATAATGAAACTTTTTATTATAAGATCACTAAAAATGGAAAATCAATTATTAAATTGTGGTTATCCTCAAAATATAATTGGAACAATTTATCGAGTAAAGCTTTTAACAATTTTTTTCTTTCTTTTATATAAAAATATACCACGTGAAGAAATTAAAAGAAAACCATGTGTAGTGACATATCACCATCGTTTAAGTACTTTATTTCTGTATTTCATGTAATAATTATATACTAAAAAATTACAGCAGTAATAAATAAAAACTTTATCAAATGTTTCTCTAGTCGCATATTGCGAATTATTTTGTTTTCATGATAAAAAAATTAATACTGAAATGTACTCTATCAAAATACAAGAAATAATATGAAACACTCTTTATAAAATAATAACAAAATTTATAATAATAATAAATACAAAAAGGTCTCGGCATAAATAATTAAACCTGTTTCAGTTTTCTGGAAACAAACTCCATAACGAACCAACTCAGTAGACATAAAATATATATTAAATATGACGGTCAACATTGTACCCTTAAAGATAATTTAATTGACTAATTAAAGTTTGTCAAATTTGAAATATTAATAACGTTTGTAGAGGTCGCCACCTTTTCTTACTGAACTAAAAAAGACGCATAAGATAATATATTATATCTTATGGAAATAAATAATTTAAAAAAATTAAAATCAGTAAATATAATTTTGAATATTAATTACATAGATATCGAATTTGTTTGACTTACTTATGAATTATTGATTCACTCATTTATACAATCTTTATATATAATTTAATCAATTTTGTAATGAAGTCATCGTAATTAAAATCAATTATAATAATTAATTAATTCTATCATAGCCATATTATAACAACGCGACCAATACTCAATTAAAAATAGAAATCAGCTTCGCTTCGTTCTACAATTCTTCGCTTCTTTAATCCAGTCAGTACCGTATAATTATTTATAGAAATATAATATATAGGTATACCGAATAATTCAACCATTTTTATCAGTGTATGTTAATCCAAGTCACATAGCTGTTGCTATTCATTGGTTAGACAATTAAATATATTTTGAACTTGTTGGTGGCAGTAATTATGTAAATATTAATCTTCTTTTATGTAATCGTGTGCGATGCGGTCATTGTGTGATTCTTAACTGAGTAGATAATAAAATAACTTCGCTTCTCGTAAGGGCATTTATAAAGGTTTATATATATGCAGAATTATTTCTGTTTGTAATATACATTTTTATAAAAAAAATATATGTACACAGTACAAAAAAGTATTTTTGTAGGTGCATATAAAACATATTATACACATATCAAATGTATTCGCCTCATCTGGAAATCTAAAAAATAACTATCTGAAATATTACTTTTATGAAAACTTAAAACAATATATGTTATTTTACCTGAGTAAATCTGTGAACAGTTAAACCAAAAATTACAAATCAAATGGGACAAATTAAACTACAGCCTAACAAAAAATCAAATCAATCAAAAACATTTTTAAAAATATATAAATTTAAGCAAACAGTTAATAACTAACAAAATAAACCATTTCATGGAACATAGTTTTACAGTCTAGAACATTTGAAGATTATCGTAGTGTAACTAACATACTACTCATGTAGTGTAACTAACATACTACTCATGTAGTGGAACTAACATACTACTCATGTAGTGTAACTAACATACTACTCATGTAGTGTAACTAACATACTACTCATGTAGTGTAACTAACATACTACTTTCAGAAATGTAGTTAATTATTATTTATTAATTAATTAATTAATTATTGCTCTTTTCTATCTATAATGTTTTACAATTAAAGTATTGGACAACAAATTTGTTACGTTAAATATTTATTTATGGAGCTTTCTTTTTTATATAAATTACCTACTTTTAAACAAATTACATGTTATAATTCCATGTAACAAGCTATGATGCAGCTTCATCAACAAAATTGCATACAACTGTGTTTAATAATTTGCAATACTGCACTGCAGCAGCTAACCCCAAACTTAACGTTAAAACAATAGTAATTGCTGATTTCGCCTGCATTTTTTAGGGCTTATAATTATCTTCGACATGAATTACAATATATGCATGATATTATTATAAATATATTGAAAACAAATATAACCAACACATTGAGAATAATTATCCAATGAAAAGCAAATATTAATGCCACAAACGTAACAAAAAATTATAACGCAAGTCTATAATTGAATACACCTCTCCTTAGTGGTAGATTTCTAACCTAAGCTTTGTTTAATAGGAATTATATAAACAATTATACATGTCATCTTTACCCGGAAAACATGTGTATTAAATTTTATATTGAAAGTAGGGCTACATTAAAATATTCAGGAACAGTGCCGCAGCAAATCCAAACTGCTCAGGGTCTAGAGTTTGAAAATGGACCTGTGCGGAATTCTCTCCTAGAAAAGTTTGGAATTGAATAGTTTAGTGTCAAGACAGAGTATAAGGGCACCATAGTGGAACGAGTTTATATAACACTAAACAGGGAAATCACACTCCTGACAAAATTACTTGAATCCTACAATCTTATCTAACATTACTAAAACTTCGGCAGATGTCGTCACCCTTAAAAATGAGGTGGATGTTTGGCTACATGTGCATAATGGTGGTAAGATCTCTGGTATATTATGACCAAATACTATGACCAAATACTATGACCAAATACTATGACCAAATAGATCTCTGGTATACTATGACCAAATACTCAACCGAAAACATTGATGGTTGCTACACCATACTACTTCGAAAAGCCAAAAATATTTACTATTCATAACATCTGACGAATACCGATTTATAAAATTGGAAAAATAAAATTTTCAACACTATGCGCAAAAGACAACTTTACTTTGTCGGCCATTGCATCTGAAACTTCCAACCTGTGCTGTCACTACACTCAAACTTTGGCAGGCCGATAGTTCTCTCAGACATGGCCAAGGAAATCGGTCTTCCTACGTAAAGATGCTGAAAGAGAACCTGAATGGAATGGATCTCACAGAAATCAAAGTCGTCACACTGAACATAAATTATTGGAGATCTCTCATAAATGGTACTTAACTCTTTGTACATACGTTATATATACATATGTTGTGTTTTTGGTTGTTATATCCTCCGATTTATTCATTTAAATGCATTGATACATGATGATGATATTAGCACAACAAAAGTTATTGATAATTTTACAGTTGTTTGTCTTCTGGAGTCGACAAATTCTACCCCAGCTGGATCCTCTATTGTTTAGCTGGAAGTTAGCAAAATGTAACATTGTTTGAGTCTAGACGAAACAGCTAGACATCTAATTACTTGCACTGTAACACCAAAATTTATGCTCACTATCGCACCAAAATTTCAGACATGAAAAACACTAGATAGATAAACAGTAAACTTTCCAATGTGTTGACAATATGCCGATCGAGATCAACAGCCTTTCTTATTTCAGTAATAAATTCTGACCAAGCTAAGGAATTTCGTTATGTTGACATAGATAATACCATATTATAGAAGTGCACTGTGTACATCAAAGATGACATCATCCATGACGATGATTGCGCATTCTCTCACTACATCGAAGATGACACCACCCATGACGATGATTGCGCATTCTCCCACTACATCGAATATGACACCACCCATGACGATGATTGCGCATTCTCCCACTACATCGAAGATGACACCACCCATGACGATGATTGCGCATTCTCCCACTATATCGAAGATGACACGACCCATGACAATGATTGCGCATTCTCCCACTACATCGAAGATGACACCACCCATGACGTTGATTGCGCATTCTCCCACTACATCGAAGATGACACAACCCATGACGATGATTGCGATGTCATCTCCCACTACATCGAAGATGACACCACCCATGACGATGATTGCGCATTTTCCCACTACATCGAAGATGACACCACACATGACGATGATTGCGTATTCTCCCACTACATCGAAGATGACATCATCCATGACGATGATTGCGCATTCTCCCACTACATCGAATATGACATCATCCATGACGATGATTGCGCATTCTCCCACTACATCGAAGATGACACCACACATGACGATAATTACATATTCTTCCGCTAATCAGGACTATGTCGAAGCAGGAAACAAATTATTAGTAACATTTCTTTTAACTGATATATAGCATTGGATGTTACTGAACTCTGCTACTGGCAAATAATCTGGCACACTTAGGTAGAATATAAATGCAATTAGCGCTTAATGGCCGAGAAGTGTCAAAATATAAAAACGTGTTTTTATCACTTAAATCAAGTTTTTATCACTTAAATCATGTTTCTATCCGGATACAAATATGTTTTTTTCTATATTATTATTATATATTATTTTTATCTGTATAGTAAACGCTAATATCAGATATGGTGTCATAAATGTCAGTCTGTGTTCTGTGTGTGTTAGTGCTGCAGGTGACCACAAAGTCTGTGTTCTGTGTGTTAGTGTTGCAGGTGACCACAACAGTCTGTGTTCTGTGTGTTAGTGCTGCAAGTGACCACAACAGTCTGTGTTCTGTGTGTTAGTGTTGCAGGTGACCACAACAGTCTGTGTTCTGTGTGTGTTAGTGCTGCAGGTGACCACAACAGTCTGTGTTCTGTGTGTTAGTGCTGCAGGTGACCACAACAGTCTGTGTTCTGTGTGTTAGTGCTGCAGGTGACCACAACAGGTGTGTTAGTGCTGCAGGTGACCACAACAGGTGTGTTAGTGCTGCAGGTGAACACAACAGGTGTGTTAGTGCTGCAGGTGACCACAACAGTCTGTGTTCTGCATGTTAGTGCTGCACTCTTTTTTCGTGTGGGCGAAAAGTAATGTACATCTGAACAAGAAAGGTTCAAACGTGGTTTTTATGAGATTGTCCATTATCGATGTATGATATCATCTTTTGTTTTATTTATATACGCTGATTTTAAAACATTAACTTGATTTGAATATCACAATTTATTTATTTTTATCATTAGGTGTACTTGGTGCAATTGACGGCTATAACAAAATATACATAAATCTAAATAATATAGCATGTATGTTATTGTATAATAAATTTGACAGATCTTATAAATATAGCATCTATGTATGATAATGTATAAAAATAGATACATTTTAGCAGATAAGTAAATCAAGTATATGGTTGTAAACATTTCTAATGTAAACATTTCTAAAACATTTCTAATTAAACAATTCTAATTACTTTATCTTGAGCTCTTCCTATAAAATTTTAATTTTCATGAGATGCTCTTTCTCCAAATGCTCCGTTTTCTTGTTGTATAATTTAATTTTTTCTGAAAAATACAATTAATTTTATTCCTCTGTTATAGGCTATTATATACAGCTATATATATACAGGCTAATATATGCTGCAGCATAACTTATTCCACGTTCTTGTAAAGCATTTTATTCATTTATAACGAATATCTGGCTAACGTCCCGTTATATTTTAACACACGATAAAGAATCAAGGGGGTACATATATATAATATTATTAATATGTTTATTCCTTCATCCCGTTTAACCGGATTATGATTCTCAACTACATAATATCTAACAAAACCATTTTATTTTTATTAAGCAAAACCCAATTATATTTTAGTCACAAATCTATTTAAATATCTACCAGTAAACATTATTAAATATTTATTCTACAGATACTTCATCATGATCATCTAATACAAGAAACACAAGGACTGTTTATTAAGCATGAAATTTTATTGACAAAAAGTGATGGAATGATAGAGGCCACACCACCTATGGACCTCTCCCTATTCACAGAGAATGGTCGAATGCCAGAAAATGAAAAAGAAGACACAATCACAACATTTCAGATGGCAAGGTTTCAATATTATTATATTCCATTAGCTGTTATCTACATTTAACTATTTAGTAATCCGTATTTACCAACGAAAAATAAATACAAAATGATTCGTATGTAATATTTATGCCGAGCCATCGGAAATAATTGGAGAACACAATAAATAAGAAGGTAGTTAAATCATCAATATACACACTTATAGATACATTTAATTCCCACAACCACCGTTTACATTGGACAAATGGAGCAGGGAATGAGACCATTTAATAAATATAGAGGGATGTTTACTTCTTGAAATGACACAATGGACGCTTCAACCAATGAGAGGGAGGTAATAGATACAAGATAATACTCACAATAAACATTATCATATAGAGTTTGAAGACATATATTACAATTTTCCAAGGATACATAAATTGCGGTTTGCTATCAATTGTTTAAATGTATGTGGTAAAAATACCAATACAACATCAATGAAATAAGTAAACATTAAAACCACGAGATATTATATTTTGTATTAAGAGTATAGTCAGAGAGCGTTTATGCAATGAACCCAACATTTTAATAAAAGATAGCATATATATATATATTGTAATGTAATGAAAAGTTATACACAAATATAGATTTATAAAATATGTAGGCGACTTATATGATTTCCAAAATAAATGAAAAATCAATGAAAAGCAATGAGTTCTAAAGTAGTTTTTTTCTGCAGAAACACAATTTTGGTAAAATACGTTAATTTGACGTAACCCGCACCAGAAGGGATACAAAAAGATATAGTCACATGAGATGAAGTATATTAATACACGGAACATTTAAGAGGGTTGGTCCAATACGGTAGAAATAACTAATTATTATTATATATACCGGACTGGAGTGATAATAATTCGACCGAAAGGTTAGAACATGTTTGTAGTTAGACTCAAGGGAACCCAACACTAGCTCAGAACTGGTTACTAAAGAACAAAGGGAATAACACATCGTCCATCACCTATCCAACTAAAAGTAATATTACTGTACAAACCAGAAAAGTGGTCTCTTTCCTACGTACGAAAGAAAACTGATAGTGAACACGTCTCATATAATACGCAAACAAAGGATAATAATTAATTAGCACAAAGACAATTTTAATCCAGCTTACTAATACATCACAAAAAAGTTTACAAACTTGTAAATGAAACTCAAGTCAGGAGTGACTGTTGTCAACGATTTCCAACGATTTGATATCATAGATAGGAGAATAAATTAGAAAAGACAATGGATGGAACAATAAGTACTGGCAAGCACCTGTTAGGGAAGAGTTGAGATAACATTTTTGAAAAGTAGGTTTACAGTATATACTACTTCATTAGGATTAAGTAGTAGAATATTTGAACATGATTATTAAACATATTCAATTTGTTAAACACATGAATATTAGAATTTTGTTTTCGAAACATTTCCGAATGGAAAAGTTGTGGATAGTGAATGGTTTGAAGTAATGAATGACAAATGATATCTTGCTATATAGAAAGTATGGAGTGGGATTGAATTGGTACACCTCAGAAACAGCTGTTATCTCTCTGTCTCTGCCTCGGTGGTCATTCCTGTCAAAATATTGTGACAACGTATGAAGCCAGAACAACATGCAACCAAAACAAAGGATCAATTATTTGATAAAAACAATAATAGAAATCACGACCAAAATATGGGAATAATAGACAGTGGTATAATAATAGAATAATAGAATATACTAGAATCATTCATGAAAGGAACATAGAAAATACGAATGCGCTTTATTGGACAAGAACAGTTTTAATACACCGGAACCATATTTCATACATATGAAGCATTTTAACAGTGGACAATCAATAACACAATGAGAATAGCAATGGATATAGATGAATACAATTATTTTGTATTTGTAGATCAATATTATAATATAAAAACAACATTCAAGAAGATATTTACTTTAGAAAATCGATATTTATGCTATTAAATGATCAAGTTAGTTTCACAAAAATCGATATCAAAGTGGGGAATATATATTGAAGTTTAATGAATCAAAGTGAAGACATAGAAATATGCATATAATGTATATTAATCACAGAAAGTTGTTAAATGTATAATATCGGAGTGTGTATAAATATATATATATAAGGTAGTTATGTAGACTTACATCACACAATGTAGCAAAAAATAGGACAAATCAACATGGCACCAAAGTAATGAAGGAAGATAAATAGATAGTATACAAACACTAACACAGATATAAGTTGCCATGATTGGCCAGTTATCATAGAGACCAGACGTTGTGGCTGTGACAAGTATAGAGCATAAATGGACACAATTCTGTTCTTGAGAGGGGACGCAGAAGGGATTCATAGAGGAGGGGGGAGGGGGAGCCAACGTAGGGTGATAGACCACATAGAGGTTCTGTGGGTGTCAAATTATACAAGGGAGGGTAGTCAAGATGTTACACAGCCTAAAAAAGTCATGGAATTTGTATCTCTTTTGTTGTAGCTGGAGCAAGCAGTAATGTTCCAAACAGTTATTGTAATTAATAGATTAAAAGGGAAGTACATTTAAGCTATAACATTAACAAATGCTAACAATCATGATGGAAAGAAGTTAACCGTTTAATCTTTTTTATTAAAAAGTCAATTACAGTTGTTGGCAAACAAACAAAACAAAGATGCATGAAAATAAGTAAGAAGAGAAAGAGATAGAGAGATAAATGCATAGAGCGATCGGTGGTATTGGTCTCATGTTGGCGTAGAGGGGAGACAACTACTAATGATAACTAAACACGGGGGGGGGGGGGGGGGGGGGGGGGGGGGAGAAAGGGATGGAGGGAGAGGGAGAGAGAGAGGAGATAGAGAGGAGATAGAGAGAGATGATCTAATTGTCCCCGATAATGAATCGTTGAACTCCGGAGATGATGAGAACAGACAGCAGGATAGAAAGCAAGAGAATCACCAGCGCCCACTGTCGGTCTGTTAAAGGAGTGAGCCAAGGTCCTCGTATAACCTGCCACAGCGATGCCAGTAGAGAGGACATATTGCCACCAGTCGCACGAGCTGAATCTGTGCCGGACATAGAGGCCGCTGAGTGGACACCAGAGTCCCCGCCACGTGTCGTGAAGGCGACCCCCTGAGAGTAGGGGCCCGTGAGGTCGCTCTGTGGATCATTGGAAGTGTGGCGATATGCGCAAACACGGAGGAGGTAGTTGGTGCCGGGATGGAGGCAGTTGAGACGACAAGAGGTGTCACTACCACGGTACACCTGAGGAATGATTGCAATGTGTTGAGAAAATCAGACACTCGACGATATTATGCCACTGCTCATTACATAACCATCTGCAATCGGTGTAAGCATGACATAATAATTTGGTTAATGCGTTATTAAAAATTATGATATTATGTAAACTAAATAAATTAAAGATATAAATAAATTTAATGAGATATATTATATTAAATGTATACATAATAATTAGTGTATAATAAATTCTGGTATGTAATGAAATAGTCAAATTTCAAAAGTTACATCTATAAAATTTATTTATTTCATAATATATAAATAAGTCTGGTGCTTAACGAACATGACTAATCATTATTTTAAAAGTTATAAAATTCAATTTGAATTAAATTAAAAACACAAACTATATATTTTTACAAAAGGTAATGTTCTTCTTATAAAACAGGTTAGTTATAGTATAGGTAAAAATTTATTTCAAATTTTAAATTCTTTTATAAATAAAATCGATTTTATCTTATAAGAATAAAATGCTAAAGGATTCAATTTTCACATATTTACCACAACAATATAGTTAACACAACATTAAAAAGTTAAATGTTAAGACTTATCAACAAAGATTAGTGTTTTAGATCTTGCCAATTGTTAGGATAAAAAATGAAGCATATTTAAAATCTGAAAGCGTTTGTTCCTTTTCCATTGGTCACATTTAACAAAAAACATACAAGCGCTCAAATGTAGATAATTTATACAAATATGTCACCAATTATTACTACTAATAGTAAAAAAAGTAAACAAAATATCAGTTAAGCGTAAGACTATGTTCATATAACTACTATACGCATGTTAAGAATAAAGATGCACAAACTAAAGGGAAAAATAAACACAAAGTGTTAACCAAAGAATTATTAAATATTTATCTAGACTTCATCTCAGTGAATTTCAATTAGTTTTGGTAAAATTGTTTTGCAGATCAATATTTTGCCATTGCAATAATGCCGCACAATAAGGATCGTTTTAATCACATTAAATAATATAATAAAACCAAATAATAGAATAAACCAACAAAATAGTGAACAGTTTATATTATCTTATATTTTTTTAAAACTGTTAAAATTGTTAAAAGTACGTGCCAGTTTACTTCACCAGTAATTCATTAAATATTATTATCATTACATAAATTTAATATAACTAATATTCGATTTAGTACAATAATCAATTTATGATTTAATATACTTGAACCTCAGAACCTACTTTCAAGTTCAATTACATTAATTTTTTGTATTAATTAAATCTTATTGCGGACGCTGGCAGCTCTCCGTGTAAACTGCAATAGTAGTTGCAAGTCTATAAATAAATAAACAATAAGTCTAAATGGTTTAAATCTATAAATGACAGTTGTAAGTATAGATAATGATTTGTCAATTATTAAGCAATTATTGATTAGCTACAGTTCAAAATACGAGTAAGTAATACCAGCTGCTGTTAATTACCTCTTCTTCCTAAAATATAAAAAAACAGAATAAAAATATCATACTTCGTTAACCCTTTTCCACCAATTGGTACGGCAATACAGTTTTTACTAACCCCTGCGGCCTTATCAAATGTTAATTGGTTAATTTAACATATGCATAAACGAGCTTCTAAAAATGGTTATAATTTAAATGTGTACAGAAGCAACTACAAAAACCGCTGGAGGAGTATTATATTTTCTTTAGAGACAATACCACTCGACAAACGACACTAAATTGAGGGAAGAAATTCAACTTGTCAAGAGAGATTTAAATTTAATTGTTCATGACTATTTAATTTTAATTGTTTACGACAAAATTTATTTATATATTAATTATTAATTAATTTTTTATTAATTATTAATTATTATATATTAATTATATTATTTATTTATAAATTTAATTGTTCACGACATATTTAAATTCAACTGGTCAAGACAGATTTAAATTCAATTGTTCATGACAGATTTAATTTCAATTGCAAGACTGATTTAAATTAAATTATTCATGACAGATCTAAATTCAATTTTTCATGACATATTTAAATTCAATTAGTCAAGACAGGTTTAATTTCAATTAGTCAATACAGATTTAATATCAATTGGTCAAGACAGATTATATTTCAATTCGTCAAGACATTTAATTTCAATTGGTCAAGACATATTAAAATGCAATTGTTCACGACAGATTTAAAATCAATTAGTCAAGACCAATTTAAATTCAATTGTTCATGACATGTTTAAATTCAACTGATGAATACATAATATCTAAATTCAATTGTTCATGACATGTTTAAATTCAACTAGTCAAGACAGATATAAATTCAACCTGTTAAGACAGATTTCCGCGGGTATATTTTCATGGTTTAAGTTTAACTGTTCAATATGCTTTATAATTTTAATATATCACGAAAAATGGCAATATTCTCTGTATTAGAATATGCAGTTGTATATTACAACGTGGATGTTTTTATAAATGGTTTAAATAATGCAATGTACAACATGTCGCTCATATATTTAATAAATAAATATACTATATTTGAAGCTATTTATTACGTCTAAGAAAATAAGTGCAGGTTTCTTGACTCTTGTGTATTTTTAAACAGAACCATTGCAGCTATGTATTGCATACATACTTAAAAACATACCTTAATAACAAAAATGTGTGTTTGAATTTGAAAAATACTTAGGGTAGATGAATCTTTTCACCTACAAATACCGTCGTTAAAAGGCTAAAATTAAAAACAAATTTAAAGATAATTAAGACAAAGACACAATAGAACATCTAGGGAGGTAAAAGCCGAAGAAAAAACAGTGCTTTATAAAAACTTCTCCAATTTCTTCTGAAAAGCAGCTCAAATTATCACCATTCTGGGGGATAAATAAACTATCGATCCGAAGCAGTTTTAAAAATATGGTACTCCATGGTGCAATCATCTTATCAAATAGAATCAGAAATAATAATGAGAAATAAAAAAAATTCTCCTGTAAAGTTGTGCTACATAATTAGGTTGAATATATTTTGTGAAGAAAGCTTTTTTTAATCAGTAGACATCAATGCAGTAACTATAACTGAATGGTTTCTAAAATCATATCTTTTTGTTCTTCTACTGTATCTACAAAAACTTTGAAAATTCTCCCTCTCTCTTTCTCACTCTAATCAAAGAAGTGGTTGAAGATGACCAACAATATCGATCGTCTGTCAACCATTTAATATTTAATTTTAAAAAAATTTAACGTTTTGATTTGGTAACTAAATAGTGATTATTGGAGAAGCTTTCTTGACTAAATCTAAGTCAAGATAATATGAGCCCAACACCGACCTGTCTGTAGTCAAGATCCCGATCGTTCATCGTCAACTGTTGGAGGACATAAGTGATGCTGTCTGATCCCATTGGTCGAACTGGTGGCCATTCAACACGACAGGACTCCGTCGTTAGTTCCGTGATCTTGGGTGCTGTAGAGGAACATTTTGAGGAACATGTTGAGGAACATATTATAGAAGAACATGTAGAGGAACATATAGAGAGGAACAAGTGGAAAAACATGTAAAGGAACATGTAATGAACCCATAGTGAACATCTATGATTCGGGTTAACTATGGCAACAAGGGTGAAGATCCACTTACGTCTGACGGCGGGAGGTGGCGCCTTGCAAGTGTCCACTGTCAGCAGCGGTGAATAGGCGCCTGGACCGGCCGAGTTGCCCGCCATGATGCGGAACAGGTACTGTGTGGTTTCCGTGAGTCGTGGGATCTTGTAGCTGTGCATGGGTCCCGTGTAGACCACTTGCCAGCTGATGGTGGCGATAGGGACGGTACAATCAATACAACATTATTACATCTATCTTCGGAGAAGTCATATCTCTAGATAGGTGTCCGCCACAATTGACACCGCACGAGCGAAAAATAGGCGTAATACTTTTCTTATTTCCATCTCTTTCTCGCCATCGCGTCAGGGGTATACAATAATGTCTCATTATTTCAAAATATGATCAACTAATAAAATACAGTACAGGTACACTGCGTTGTTTATGCAATTTATTTATGGTTTATACATCATGATACAATCCCCGACTTTTCTATGTTTTTTAGGTCTATTTTTCTAAAATTTTAAGGATAGAATCCAGAATAAAATAACATATATCAGATATTTATAATTCAGTATAGAATACAGTATAACTCAAATAATGAAATATAATTCAATGGATGTTCAAAACCAAATAATAACAGAAGTGTCCAAAAAAGGGTGTTCCCAGCTCCATAATAACCGAACTTTACAATAAAACATTGTTCCTAGCTCCATAATAACCGAAGTTTACAATAAAATAGTGTACACATAGACATAGTAAACATTTCAAAAACAGACAACTTGATATATTTCACAAATGATTTTCTATTTATTTCACACAACACAAATTATATATTATATTCAAAATGAGCTTTTTGTAGTAAACATATTATATATTATATCCTATCGATTTTCCCTATGTTTATATAAACGACATTTGGGTAGGTGATGAATATCTAAAAATACATGTTGTAGCCCAGAAAACACAGAACATACCTGTTCTCATTGTGACGGCTCATCTCCAGAGTGTAGACGATAGCTTCAACTGAGGATCGCGCCTCCGTCCACCGCAAACGGATAGAGTTGGCCTGAGCTTGCTGCAGCTCCAAGCGGGGCGGTGAAGGGGGCAGGGAGAGTGTTGTTGCCTTGACAACGGCAGAGAAGGGGCCGCTGCCCACACTGTTCACTGCCTGTATACGCAGTCTGTGGATTTAGGGCGATGGAACATGGGATGTAAAGAAGACTCACTCTTTATTAAAATAAGCTGTTTTGGTGAAAACAGACTTAAACACAGAATATAAGATGGTAAAGAAGCCATTCATATTTTATAGATTGCACATAAAAATATGATTACATTATTTAAATTTAAATTCAAGAGAATCGCGCAATTATTGATCTTTTGTGGTGAGTCATCGAATCAGAACTTAGAACAGATCTCACCTATAGAGCGTCTCAGGCAGAAGTCCCTCCAACACGTGTTCCACAACACTGGCCGCCAAAGTCACCACACTGACAGCCCCCCCTCCTCGACCTGCTGCATCACCATTGGCAACCACCATCTCGAGCAGATAGTCAGTCACAGGGCTGCCCTGTCCATTGGCCGGCTTCCAGGCGACCTTAAGGGAGGTGGGAGAGAGGGCCGCCCCCCTCAGACTGGTCATTTGTGTCGGGGGTCCTGGTGGGGTGGTACAGGTCTGTGGGGTGGTGAGTGGCCCTGGCCCCGCCGAGTTGACAGCTTGGACACAGCAGGTGTAGCTTGTGGCAGGAGTGAGGTTGCGGACTTCGTGCTCAAGCTGGTCCCCTGAGTACACCTGGGCACGGACAAGTGTACAACGCTGTAATCGACCGCTTGGTTTGCTAATTTTTTGCTAAAATTTGCAAATTTAGCGACCTTAATGTGCTAATTTCAGAACTCTCACAGTAAAATACTAATATTTTATGGTCTAAAATGAATATGTATAATATAATTATTGTTCCCAAATTCAAATTTTCTAAAAATAAATGTAAAAAATCTTCCCAAGAACCAAGCATATGATACAACAGTATAAAAAATAATCAAATCCTTATAAGAATATGAAAATAGAAAAATGAAAATAAAATGTGAAACTGACACAATTAAGACCACATTTATAGATTTATAACCAATATTGATGAAGGGAGACATATTTATAGTTGAAAACTCATCAGTAAAAAAATTGAGAAATGCTTTGTTAACATTTGGACCATTCATTCTCAATAAAAAGCAAACCTGCCCACAATTCACCCATTTTAAAAACAGTGATCGCCCATTGATTCAGACACACAATGACCAACAAATATTGAACCGCAGTAAACTGAAATAACAAAATCTTTTTTCTCAGACCAAATCTGGACACAGCTTCTTCTGAGGTGTGCTTGTTTCATTACAACTACCCTTTATTTATTGTTTTTGGATATCATGAAGATATTGGGAAATTACTAATTGTAGTCTTACTTTGTTTGTAACATTGGTAGCTTTAAGATCGATTATTATTTAAAAAGATAGGATTTTGTTTTATTGGAAGTATTTGGAGGAAATGATTTTTTTGTATTTTTGGAAGTGCTACAATTTGTATTAATTATAATACGATTTCAGATTTTTTTTTCAGATTTCAGTTTTCAACCTTCTGCCTTGGCACTATACAAGGCAGTTAGCCCGGCCGTTGGCAAATAGAGCCATCTTCTCTATTCTGCACTCCGGCAATTCTTGCTTGGCGCGTCCACGTCGCGGGGGTGGTTACTGCTTCGGCAGGAGCTAAGTTCAGGCAAGGACCCAGTGTTGCGGGGTATAACGCATCCCCCTGGTCAGGGTTACGACCGAAGACCACAACGGTAAATCAGGCGGAAGAAAGGTCTCATCCTTCAACGGCTGTTAGGCGGAAGTGGCAAGGGTGGTAGGCACCCAACAGGCCCATCCTGTGAAGGGCGGAGGAACTCAACAGAGTCAACGACCACCTAACTTGGAAGAGTTTGGTACCTCACCAAGTATCTCACCATAGACAACAATATGAACACACGCTCAAGAAATCAAAACTATGCAAGACTATCCGATCCCCGAGCAGAACGTCTTGTTGTAAATACTAATCGGGAAGAATCTCAGCATCATGGTAGTAAGACAAACAAGTATGACGCTCTGAATCCAAATCCAGT
>JAUZND010037413.1:0-21712 GCA_034780555.1 Coelogynopora nodosa
CAACACAACAGCCAATAAAACGAAAGTTTTAAAAATTCAAAAATTAGATATTGGAAATATTTTATATAGCCGCTATACGTGTGGAATGTTTTTCATCTAGCAACCGATTGGAAAGGGTTAAATATTAGAGAAAAAAAATGTTTTGATGACATACGCCAACCTATTACATAGGTGAAAATAATGGCTGATAAAATATTATTATCAATTTACCAAATATGTGTTCAGTGTTTTAAATGTTGAGGTTATTTTATCATCCTAAATATTTTTAAATAATACATTTTTTTAACTTAAAAATACTACAAATATGACATGTTGGAATATCTCGTACAAAATTCAGGAGATTAGTTTATTTTTTATCTAAAATAGATATTTTGAATATTAATAATGTTTACAGTCATTGTCTAAAACAAAAAAGGTTAGGAAAAAATCACACTTCACCTTTTTCAACGGACTAATACTTTAAGTTCTGTATTCCGGTTATAAAAAATGAGCCAAAAGATGCATAATACAAAAATGAGTTAGTAAGTTATTAGTGATTTTCATATTTTGTTTGTTACTCTTTTTTGAAATTGCCTTTTAAATTTATGATCTGGTCGAATAAAAAACCTTTTTAAAATGTGGCCTTTGCTCGTAATCTTCAGTATTTTCACTAAATTGAGCATTGTTGGTTAATTTTAATGCCTATTTTGATCCATAAAAAACTATTTATGTGTGTTAGCTGGTTTATGTAATCGAAAATGAAGTGTATGAAGTACCCTGCTCCGCCGGCGTAGGGTTAAATTACGTTTTTCTTCCAATAAATATATTATTTTCGAACGTTTTTCCATACTAGACAAATATTCTCCTGCAGGATAGCTTTAAAAGAACTTTCAGAACGAAAAAGGATTGTTATATCATTTGTTTGTTTTTATATTTATATTGTAAACTTTCCCTACCTCAATTCAATTTCAGTTTGTAACTATTTTGACTGGATAATTTTTTTAAATTTGAGATTAATTGAAGTGAATAAAAGTAATGTTTTCCATTTTATTTGGTTAATTATGTTTGATGTATTTTTTAAAGTACACCAAATTAATAACAATAAAAATAATATTAACTGCATATCATAAGTTTCACTGTTTAATTTACTTAAAGTGACTTTAATTTATTATCTACTTCTAGTAGTAAGCTAGAACTTCACATATTTTTGTTTGTTATTTCTTTAGATGAACTTTTTGAAACAATTGTTGACGATGTTACAAAAGATCCTTCTTTCACCAGTGCTCAGAAAACTAGTAAGTTGTTCACCCTTCTCTTGACATTTTTAAAGAAATGTAGTATGTCTGTATTGTAGGCTTATGGTTGTTAAGGTGTATCATGGTTATATAGCTAAAACATTTAATCAATAATTATTATTATTTATAAGGCCTATTCGATTATTGTATTCCTAACATGGGCCTATGGATCGTCACCAAAAAAGGTTTAACCTTTTCTGCTCTTATAAAATTTGCTTGCTCAGTGATACAAGATAGTCTAATTTTGTTAAAATATATTTTTAATATGACATGTAGAGTTTTTTTAAAGTCACGATGCTATATTATTCTTGAAATGAACCTGATTATTTAATATAATAGCATTGCTATCGTACAGATATTTTATGAGATATCTTTCATTTCCACTTTATGAAATGTATCGGACCATATTACATACTTTGGTTACTTGTACGATTTATGCTTATTTTATACGATTTATGGAGATTTTGGACAATCTTTCAAAGTTATTATATAAAACATTTTTACTGATAAAGAAGGAGCTTTGTCTTACTTACTTACTTACTTTGTCCAGGATCGTTATGACTCTAAGGTGTCAGCCGTGTTGTTCGTTTAAAAATGTCAATTTTATTTCACATAAACAAAAAGTTAATTTATTTTATATTATCCTATTTATATTATCCTACAGAAGGGACAATTAGAATACCGGTATTTGCGTATATATTTGTAGTATAAAATGTATTTATATTATCTCTTGATTTACAAATTGTAATGAAAAAAGATATTAAACTTGTACTATTCATGCTTATATCTGTTTGACTATAAAATGATAGTCCATTTTTTACGGAATTGGTCGCTAAACTATGATACTGGAAATTTTAGTTAGTAAAATGCTTGTATACTTGTCTACTGGTCAACTGTATTATTCATATTCACATTCAGATACACTTTTGCATATTAAAATATATATCCCGTCTAATACCTATTGTCTTTTACTCCATTTTAATGTTCTGTTAATAGCTAGATCTGTGCTTCAATGCCTACGTTTTTTCCCTTAAACCTACGCTACAACTCCTGTGTTATTGTAATATAATGAAAATATGATATACTTATTATGATAATTTCTGTTGGTAAAATAGTTTATTCGAGGTTATTTCCTATACATCTATTTTCAAGTTAGTTATCTATATTTTCATCGCCATCATACATAACATATTTTTGTCTGATTTTTTAAGATCAAGTGTAACCACGTGCATATTTCTCAATTTTAAATCCAAATTGTCTTGTATTTGTCTCATTGCAAGTTATTATTTTCTAAACATATAATGTATTTGCACTATTTCAACATGTTGTTATTTACTCATGTCTGGAGTACGAGTAGTTATAATGCACCTGGTATATTTAAAGTCACGTATAAATGTACTTAACGATTTTTTCAAGGTTAAAATAGATCACTATCGTTACACAATAGCCGACAAATTAGTTTTTAAACTGTTTCAAGAGTTAATTTAACTATGAATCGTGTCGTTTATACTAAGTATGTATAAAAAACTGTACATTCCTTCTTGGGTGCATTGGTGTAATTCCGCTGAATAATACTATAGCGGTATATGTTAAATTTCCTGTTATAATACAGGTCCGTAACCAGCTTTTTACAAGGTGGGGGGTTGTCATTTTTAATTTTTTGCGCCTCACCCATTTCACTTCTTATACAAATATGTACGACAATAATAAAACAAAAAATCAAATGATAATTGGCATGTAATATAATATTAACAGAAACGGCCAATGTTACAATTTGGTAAACGCTATTTATATCATAAAGTAATTAACACAGTGAGACAGTAAGAACGGTGTTACATAATTTAAACAGACAGTAAGAACTGTTTCCTATCTGTTAAGTGTTAAAGTAAATATGTACTTAACAAAATTTAAAACCATAAAATTCTAAAAAATTAAAGTACGTAATTAAATGAAATTTTTAAAATTGAAATACTCTGAAACGCAAAATAAAGCATAATAAAAATGTTCAAAAAAAGATGTGCCTCACATTTTTGCGCCTCTTGGTTTTCAAGAGGGGGTGGTCGTTTGACCCCCCCTGGTTCAACATTCAAGCGACTCATTGGACTCGACTATGTAATATAATACACAAGCTGCCTTTAGCCATCTAATAACAACTATGTTACTCTGTGCCAAAATCGATTCCCTTTTGCTTCCTGATAAAGCCGTAACACTGATAAAATCATCTTGTCTTCGAGTTACAGTGTTACGGCTTTATCAGTAGTATGTTTAACCTATGAATGTTTAGGTGTATATATTGTCTCACTCACTTGATTCTTTTCAGTCTCCTGCTGAAGCCGTAATGTCTAAGCGTCGGTTTCTCTTATAATATACCTGTATCTGAATAATTTTTATAATGGTTATTATTTATTAATAATAAAGAGGATAGAGTGCTTCAAGAGGCTAATACATATAACTGTGTTACAAATTTCCGCTAGCTTTTATTATTACAAATATAATTATTTTAACCCATTTATTTATCGTATAAGATATATACTACTCAATTTAGATGGTTTTTATTAAAAGTTAAAATTAAAACGAATGTGGGGAATTTGGTTGGATTTATGAATGAAACATAAGTTGTGTCTAAATACTTTATTTTTGTAGTTTAAACCGGGAGCATAACATTAATTGCTGACACATGCAGCGTTAAACCACGTTAAAAAGTAATGCATTTATCCTTTTAAAATTATTTTATTACTTTGTAATTCGAGTAACAATTGGTTTTAGAAAACGATACTATTTTTATTAATACCGATTAAAATGTTTGTATAACAAATGCGACTTTCCATGGTATTATTTAAATGTAATTAAATATTTTTGAATTACGTTATAAAAATACTATATGTTTAATGTTTTTTACATTTCAGATAATACCCTTATTCTTGAAAACCCATCATCAAAGAGGCCTCAAGTTATTACGCAATGTTTTTGTCGCTAATTGGAAATATAATCACATTGTGCACAATGATACCAACACTAAAATCAGCAATTTGATGACATCGTTTTACTGTATGACTAAATCTAACAAATATCTTCCCTCTATTATGTTTAAAAATAACATTTTCCCTATAGGACAGAAAAATATAATTTTCCTTATGAGCCACAAAATTATCCAGATATCTGTGGTTTACTGAAAGTTTCCTTTATCGTCTTGGTCACAGTATATATATCGCTCTAATAAGGTTTTATGAAATATTATTTAAATACTAAATATTTAAAGTTTTTTTGCAAAGATGAAAATTTTAAATAATTTCATTCTGAAAATTTATTCTAAATGGGCTACTATTTCCTTTTTTAATTGTATTTCTATTCTTTTATTACTATTTTTACTTATTTTTTATTTATTTTTATTTACTGCGTTTTGCCCATTTTGTGTTTTTTGGCTTCATCCACAATTTGTGTATCTATGATATTTAATTTTTGTTTATTAGTGCCTGCGTCTGAAAATTTCTCGTTTTTATCAGATCGTTCTACTTTGTAAATTTAAATGAATCTGTATATTCTGTGACCCCGACGAAATATTACATAGGTAAACTAAGATTATATAATATTTTTATATGATGGATGATAAAATATGTACTACAGCATATTATGTATATAGTATGACACATCTGTAACCTTAAATCCGTATTTCTAAGATATGTTATAAAATTGTTGCAATATATTTTATTATTAATTCGTTTATTATACCGAATCCTTTAAATCCGTACAACGTACGTTTCTGCTATAAAAAACGAAATTGTTACTTTATTTCTATTTACAATGTAATATTTATATATTTTTGTTTCTAAATTGATTTGACCGCTCTATCCAATAATCTATTCACATATTTTGCCACCGTTTCCTGCAATATTTTTACTTTTGTAATTCAATTGTATTATTCCAAAGTAAATGGTTATGGACAGAACGTGATGCCGATTCCACAAAACATGATGTTGATGACAAGTAGGTATCGTGGGATAAAATTTTATTGATGCTGATTCTTAATAACCTCCGATGCTCGGTAATATTATACTTTGGACAAAACACGATGCTATAAAATCTGTTTTTATCCAGTGTTTTGCTATTTGAATCAGACTTTATTTCTAGTACTTGGCATCATAATCAGGTTTTGTCTATAACCAAAGTAAATATATGGCGTGGCCGCAAAGTTACTATACTGTCAAGATTAAAAAGTATTACGACTCACTCAGTTATAAATATGCCACTAATTTATTAATATTAATTCCTATTGTGAAAAAATGTTTTTAAAAATTCTTTTTGTAACTTATAATCGTTAAATATCTTTTGGTCGCCCTATATGTTTGCGTACGTAGATGTATATTACTTTTAATATCTACTTAGTTGTGTACGATATAGGCGAAGTGTAAATGGCTTTTAACTATATGCGTCCACACGCATCCATATATGTTTATTTAGTTTTTCTAATCAATAGATTAATATGGTTAATTTTTGTTATTGATTTCTGACAATGTTGTAGTTACATTAAATAGTAATTAGAGTCAAATCTTTTAGAGTACTGTAGTTTTTAACATTCAATAGAATTAATAAACATTTCCTTATCAATTATTGTCATTCCAACTAGCTTTGACGCAATTGGTGCCTTCTGAAATGATTCTTAGATGTATTGTATAATAACCTATAAGAGAATTTCAGACTGCCTCTGACTAGCTGCAGAAAATTGCAATTTCATAGTGTAATCGTGTATAATAAAACACGCCGGTTTTATTCATATTCAGATTATTCCTTTATTTGTGAAACTTTATAGTCTGTAGCCTACCGTGTGAATTTTAACATGGACTTTTGTAATTTGTACAGTAGACGTTTATTTATTTTTCGTTCATATTTTCTAATACGTTTACAAAGATTTTACGCGATTCACTCTGTGTTTTCTGCATTATATATTGATATCTGTTTTGCAATTTTATAGGCTATTATGAGCGGTTGTTAATAAAATAATTTCATTACCAGAGTTTACTTATTATAGTATTCTGATTTGTCTTCGTATATGCAAGGATCATTATACCAACTTCTGTTATATTAACTTTATTTCACTTTTAAAGATCACACATTACAAATTATTATCGTGAAATATTAACTTGTCGAACCTTTTAGAATAAAATTAGCGGACATCCATTGATTATATTAATGTAATGAAATTAGTCTGAATTTGAAGATATTTTATAGTTAGAACATATAGTTTACAGTTACTATTATCATTATATGACTCCATTGACAATTACCAGAGTCGAAAATTGTAAATTTACAAAATATGAAATAACTTGGATATGGATATATCAAATATTTGGCATGTATGTTCAAAAGCATAACTAAAGTGTACACTTTTCCTTTTTTCAAAATCATTGTTTTAAGTTGGTCAAATTCTGTCATATAGCTACATAGCATGAAAAGAACTCGCAAATATAATTATGCTAGGTGATAAATCAAGAGAATATAGTATTATTTATCTATTGTATGACATAGAGTTCGTAAATCATATAACAAAATTTACTTATAGTTAATTACGCAAATTAACGCAAGAACTACTGCATGTGGAGTCAATTAACTTTTCAAATGAACAATTCCTAATTCGCCACTTTTGTATGTAAATATACAAAATACACATACGTACGTTTGACCGAATAAATAATTACATTAAACTTGAGAGTATGCTATATTCAATATAATAGAAAGGTGGCGCTGAAAATTTCGGATAAGTACGTATATCTGCTCAAGGAAAATGGATGCAACCTATGATCATAATTTTGAGTACTCAATTCGCCAAAAAAGTTGCACATGTAATTACTCCACATTTAACAAACTGCAGTTTCCAGCAAGATCACAATTTCTGTTATTTTCACTCAAACCATTATCTAATTTGATAACATTTACTATGTATTTTCCTTGTATATGGTCCAAAATGAGTACATTATATGCGGGATTATACTGTAACATAACAAAATTCCAATAATGTAAAACATAACATTATAAAAAATCAAAATGTTATAATAAATAATTAATTGTTAAAAATAAATACATTATATGGTAACACAAAACAAATATTAATTACTTTGTCCAAAAGACAAAAAGTTAATGTTGTATTAGTTAAACATAATTAGAAAAATTTGAAAGTAAACATGAAATCACTTATCAATCAACGTTACAATATCTGGAAACAAAATAAATATTTTAAAATTCAATTTCATTCAATAAATGTTATTGCTTTTCCCGTTTTCTCCAGAGATGTTTGAAGTACTTCTTTTGTTAGCGTTGATGTAACAGTGACAATCTTAGTGGTAACATCAGCATCAACACTTACAACACCGTCTATCAAACAAAGAAATAAATATATATGACAATTAAAATATTTTAATGCAATGTTAAAAAAATTGTCACAAGTGCGTTCAGAAATTTGTAAAGGGGAGGGGCACAATTACTACGTTTGGAGGCGTGCTGCATGTACATATTATAAAATGCGCTAAAACGCATTTGCGCCGTTTTGACAAAGAGGTACGTGTGCTACCCCCATAAGTACAACCCTGTCTCACGAATGTTATTTAAATTTAAACGAATACACAGAATTTAGCAATCTTGATTTTAAAATAAAACTAACTGTTATATGAATATAGGAAATGATTATAAAGTGTATAAAGAATATTAAATATATAATAGAAAAATAAAGTGAAAAAGTAAATTGGAGCTGTTTAACCCTTCGTACGTAAAGGGGGGTATGCCAATTATTTTTTCAAAATAAATTAAGTTTTTGATTGAATTATATAACGTACAACCCAGATTTTTTTATCTAGTGGCTTAAATACTTTTATCTAACTAAAAAAATATTACAAATATAATTTCGAATATTTTTACATACAAAACAAAAATTGTTTTATTATTGATATCTTATATACCACCACTAGCACTGGGTATTCATACTTGCCGAATAGTCAAATATAATTTCGAATATTTTTACATACAAAACAAAAATTGTTTTATTATTGATATCTTTTATACCACCACTGGGTATTCATACTTGCCGATGATATAAATTTAACTTGAATATTAAAAGTATTTATTACAAATTTATTTATAATTATTTTATAATATAATTATAATATTTTATATTATAACTATAAAAACATATACACAAATATAGATCTTCTGAGCTGGAATCAGATGCAAAAATAATCAAGTCAAATGGTTGCATTGAACAAACGTTATAGCATATATTGGTTAATATATAGCATATATGGATATTTTCTTAAGTTTCTTAAGTTTTCTTAAAGTTGGATAGTTTTCCTAACTGAAGTTTATGACGTAATCAAGTCATAAAAATTATACCAATCGATTAATTTTTTTGAAAATAAAAATCGCTCGACAAGTCTTTAGGAGGTATCTGTATACCAAATTCCAATTGAATCCGATGATAGAAAGTTTGGTTTTCCAGGGAGGTAAAATAACCGGGGATGGTCCACATACGAAGGGTTAAAAACTTAGATGTATGTCTAAATATAACCTTTTATTTCGAAATAAATCCTATTCAGCAAAGGTAACAAAGAAAAGTAATTATGCAAGATGTATTAAAACGTATAATATGCAGATGTGTAATTATTAAGTATAAAAACATAAAAATATAGGTACAATAAAAATAAACACAGGTCGAAGCATATAGATAATAAAATCAAAAGAAAAACTAGATAGATAGATATTGACAATATATATATTAAACATTACAATCAAATAAACAAATGCGTAAGAAAATGAAAAGAAAGCGCTGCTATATTTCTGTCTGATTATTAAGCAGGCAGATGTGTTATAATGAGCATGGTCTCTTATGGGAACGGAGGCCCACTATGTTCTTGCCTATAGCAATGACTTTAGAAGGTGAAGTTAGATCGGCATCGCTTTACTTGTTAGGTGATCCAGAGATGGAGCTGTCTCACTATTGAGCTGCTATGTTAGTGAACAGGAGTTGCAGGTGACTTAGTAAACACAATAGGATTGCTTGTTGTTACAGAGGAGATTCTCTCTGCCATGGCTTTTCTAGATAAGCGATTCCAACTTTTCTTGAAACCCATGCCTCGGAGTGTATTGTTAATAATTTTGATTTGTTTTAGTGTCTGTGGAACATCTGTGGGCTATATGATTAACATAAATATAAAAGATATTTCACTTATTTGTGTTTGGTAAAGTCAGTTGCAGTGGATGAAGATTTCTTTTCAGGATGATTTCCTGTAAAATCAGAAACAGTCATCCACCCTTGGTGCTCTTGATGATCACTATGTGGAAGTTTCTGTTGCCAAATGTCTGCCTCTCCTCATGCTTAGAATTTGTAGTCACAATTGTATCCAGGCTGAATTTAGTTATATCCATAATTCTCTTTCTAAAACTGGTTATCTTGATTGGTTATCTTGACCTTATTCCCTTTTCCACATCTATTAATAAAATTACTCTCAAACATGCAGCCGCTCTTAATTCTACTTTTGATCAAAGTTTTCTTAAATCTTGTAAATTTTTTTTTTATATATCATAACACACTTTGTTTCAATTTAGTCCATAATAATTTTAATTCAATTAACCTCCGAAATACACATCTACAGAGAAAACTGTAACAATTGCCTGCTTTCTAAGTTTGCTGAAACTAGTATTAAATTTTATATAATATATGTATTATAATATAATTTATATATTAATTAAAAAAAAACATCATAAGAATATATTGCAGAACAAATATGGTAATGGTATTTATAATCACATAAATAGCTCTATACAAACACGATTTTTTATGCTTATACACCAGTGCAGACATTTTAAAGTATGTACAATTATAGAATGAGCTTATATACTGTTTAAAAATGAACATCACTCATAATCTTAAATTGGGTTTCTAACCTCATAGATCTTCCAATTATTAAATGATATATTGGATCAATTACACAACTTTTCGTTTCTCTTTGTTTGTTGCTTACCATACATTCTATTTGTGGATATTATTTATGTAATCTTTACTTTTTACTATATTTAATGGGTTGCTTTATGATATTTTTCAATATATGCATGATTATGAACTTTAAAAATTTCTCCTACAAGTGGTTTTATTGTAGCCTATATATATATTATATGCATAAAAGTGCGAGTACTTTTTTTCGCATTGTGCATGTTTTATGTTGCATTAATATATAATCATAATCAATATTTACCTCCAAGTTTTCCTAAAACACGTTTTGCAGCATTGGCGCACCCATCACAAGTCATTTCCATCTTGAATTTGTATACCTGATAACAAAAAAACAAACATATGTGACATTTATCATAATTTATTATGAGATATATAATAGTTTGGTATATATATTATTATACTATTTGTATAAATAAGCTATACATAGTATAAATTCTACTTGAGTATTACTTTAAATTACTGATTATATTTTTAATAATTAATTTTATTATTCAAGTTAAATATATATGTTATGTGATAAACATATATTTTTTCTATTTATGTTTCAAGTTTTAGCTCCAAATATCATTGTCAAATAAGAAAACCCAAGAGGAATAGTTCAATAATCACATCATTTTCTCAGCTGATATGTTGAAATATTCCAAATTCTATTCAACAATTTTTTAGTAAGATGAATGTATTTTAGCCACTGAGTAAAAAAACAGAGTCATACATTACATCATTAAAAAAGCTGTCTTTATTTGATAAATAAATAGTATGAAGGGTTAAGTCACCCTCTCTCTACATATGAAGGGTTAATGTGGAACAACTCATGTTGACCATGCATTTAAAAATATAAAGCAAATTATTTATGAATTCAGTCAATTTTTGATCATTAAAAATTAAATAATTTATTATTTATAAATTTGAATTAGCACAATGTTACTAAAATGTTTCCCATATAGCATAACGGTTTACATAGGTATTGTGTTAAAGTAATGTTATCATTGGTAATAATTTTTAATAAAATTTATAGATGAAATAGCATAAATTCAAAGAATAGTATTAGGTTAACTACTCAAGTTAACCTAACTCAATGATTAAACTACTTATTTACTATTAATATTAGCAAAAATAAAATCTACAATAATATTTATTGTATTTTCTATATTATTAATACATGTATGTAATATAATTTAATATTTGTAAATGTTATATAACTATAAATTTACATGACTTTTTTTGTCAAACATTATTGATATATATCGATAGATCAAGAATAATAAAGATAAAGCAATACAGTATAATTTTAATGTTTTCTATATAGTTTTTATACGGATGTATAGAAATAATTAAATAGCCCCATAATTTTTAGACATAATACTTTATGAATTTGTTTTTTCAAATATTCTAGACTCATCTATAGATGTATATAGTAAATTAAATAGCATTCATATTGGGAATCCAATTGTAAATTCCTTGGAAGATATTTATACAAAACTATAATAATTTTTTGTAATCAATTTCAATCGCTAGTCAATCAATTTTATTCACCTGGTGTTTTACAACTCTATTGCAAATTCTGACAATCAATTTTGTGCACCTACTCATTACTGGCAATCAATTTAGTACACCTAGAAAAGGCACAAGCCATTAATACTTGTTAATATAGTTATTTTTCAATCATTAGTCTAGGTTACTTGAATTTTATGGAACATGAACATGCATATTTGTGATTGAAGCTAGCTGACCATAGCCATAGGCAGGCCTATATATTCATAAAGTCACTTAATTTTTATCAATGCCTCATGGTCCTTACCAACACACTTTGCACCAGTTTTCATTTAATAGACTTTGAAATATTTGCAAAAAAAGATGTATTCAAACATTATTAAAAAATTCTTTTACTGCATACATTGTTGATAAAATATAATCAAATCAAATATAAATATATTACTAACTAGCACATTAAATATTTTGAAGAAATTTATTTGGGTTTATGTATATTATTGGACCATTCTTATTTTATTAAGTTGTGGTTATATTGCAGTAATATGGTATCATTATTGTTATTTCAAAATTAATTGGAGTGGAAAATTATTTACTAATTATAATTTAGATGTATTCTAGGTCTGTCCAATTAATCAGATAGATATAATATAGGTCAGACAGATATAATATTCTAAATTGGTCAGACAGATATAATATTCCAAATTAGTCAGGCAGATATAATATTCCAAATTGGTCAGACAGATATAATATTCCAAATTAATCAGACCAATCTAAGATTGGTTGGCATTCTAGATCTGTCTACAACATATGTACCCCTACATTGCTAAAAAAACTAGGTATTTAGTGTAATTGGTATCAACATTTTCCATACTGATTGAATGATTATAGAAATTTGATACTTTAATGGCACTACTACTTTTAAGAGTAAGTAGCAAGTATTGAGTGTTTGAATTATTTACAGTTATTAACAAGGAAGTAAAAATTATTTATTTGAAATTGCAATAAGGTGAAAATATTAAAATGGACATTATAACAACATCACATGGTCCATACGCTTTTTCAAGAATTTCTTTCCTTGACTTTTCCCTGACTTTTATTACATATCAAATTTACTAATAATGTATATAAAAAAATTATCTACCAACATTAATTAATTTATTTTAAGAGTACTGTATACAGTGTCTGATAGCAAGTTTACAATATTTTTTCAAACTATTTTAAAGAAATAACTAAATGATAATTGTTTATAGTCATCATCTCAAATATTAGTGAATGTTTAATATGTAAAATATATGATTTTTAAAATAACTTTCAAACTTGCTGTTGGATACTAATGCATGCTGTAATCACAATATATAATGTTCTATGATGCTTAATATTTGTATTAGTATGTAAATGCTGGCAGTTATAATTGTAATTCTGCTTCTTTGTCTTTAATGTAAACAGTCAATTTATTTAATTCTTCTTTTTTGGAAGATGCCTTTTCTTGAAGAGCATTTGATTTGAGGCAGAGCTCCCTAAACTTTCCTGTCTTCTCAGCTTCCTGACACATGTCATCAGCAGACTTTGTTAAATTTGAAATATCCCCTTCCAATTTCACTCGCTTCATTTTCAAATCTTTTAGCTCATCATCTTGATGCTTTCGCTTCAACACCTTTGTTTGAGATTCTTCTTATTTTTGTTGCTGATCGAAGTAAGCCATATAGGATACTCTTGCACCAGATGCAAATACCAGAAGATTGGATGAAATCTGAAAAAATATTATACATTATTATATTACAAGTTTATATTATAGATATAATAATATAATTTTTAATAATCCTGACAGCTTACATCAACATTTTGCATCCCACCAACAGAGTTGACATGGTCACAGATTGTCCTTCGTGCAATTGATCCTTTCTCTAAAAGATTGACAGGCTCTGTTGTTTCTTTATTTATACTGAAGCCCCTTTCCACAGTAGCTTCGCCATGGGATAAAACCAGAATCATTTGGATGATATTCCACAGATGAGCAATATCTTGTCTGATGGATAGAGGTTGGTAGAATATATCTAATCTTTCACATTTTTCAAAAGGTCTTCCTGCACATAACAATCTGAAATTTAAATCACCCAATTAAATAAAACAGTTAGAATGTAATGAAAAAGATAAATATAGTAGTTAAATAATAAATAAAAATACTCCTACCTGTATTCACTAATGATTACATCACAATCATCTGCTGCAATTCGTCCAAGCTCGCAAAATACTTTCAAAGTCTTTTGAAGATTTTCAACAGAACCTCCTAAGTTGATAATCTTTGGATCCATCCAAGAAGCACATCTAATCGACAAAAAGTATATATTTCCAATATATAAACTTAAAATTGTTAAATTTAATAAAATTAATTTATTGTAAATATAATATGCATGTAATTACCGGGCAATCGTCTGAGAAAGTGGTGACTTAGCCAAAAATTTAGTGAGGAGCACTTTGACGAAGGTTTGAACACCTTGCTTGAAAGAAAAAATGTCGAGATGAGATACTAACTTTTTTTGTTTTAGATTCTGTAAGAGTTGTACAGCCTTAAAGCCTGGATCGATCTTCGATGTTGGTAGCAAAGATTCATTATCAAAAAGATTTGTTTTGAGCATGTCACCTGGATTCTTAATAGTCTCAATATGTTTTGTCTCCATGATTCTACAAAATATGTAATTAGCTATTTAAAAATGACACTTCATATATTTTGATAATATTAATATATAAATACCTTTGAAGTAATGTATGACTCAGACGCATATTATCTTGAGCAAGGTTGGGAACCATTGGTGCATCTGTTTGATACTTGGTCAAATAAGCAGAAGTGAGCTGTGAGAGCAATAAATAAAAGAAAAAATATGAATGCTAGAATTCAAATCATCCAAATAATTTTATATAAAGTAAGTACCTAAACTTACTTTTGCAATAGAAATGAATTCCTCGAGTTTAGGTAACAATAAATGCAAATTAGCCAATTTTTCTATTGTCTTCCAAGAGTTACAGCTAGGTACATTAACTTTCCGATCATGGACTGCTTTGATATAGATCCTTACTTTAGGCAATACTTCCACAGCTCTTTCTCCAACTGGTACATTTTCCAGCCACCTGTGAGAAACAAATTTCTTGAGGAATACAGTAGCACCTTAAAAAAGAAAAGAAACAAAATGTATCCCATTTATCTTTGGAATTTCAAATGAGTAATACATAATATTTACTATATACTTACCAGTTATATCCGTAAAATCTTGTCTCCTGGCTGGACAATCTTTAAAGAGCCAGTACTTTCATTACAAAACCATACATAACTTTTTTATTTGTTGACCGTTTTGGCTCAAATTTAAAACAAAAATTAATGTGAAAGAGCTGAATGAATATCGCCAAGCATTGTATTTTCAAGTTATAAGTCACAAAATACGAGGAAATAAATGATAAAATGCTATTTGAAGCCAAGTTTTGAAAACTTACCCATTTGAGTCCATTATAAATTTTAATTTTATAGATGGTCTATCCATGATATAAATGGTTTGTATAAATCCGAATTTGAACTGTCTTCAAATATAAAAATATTGACTTAATATAAAGTATTAAGAAAGAGAGAGGGCTATAAACGTAGTTGACTCATATTGTTGACATTATCAATTATATGTATAATGAAATATTCACAAATGTAAACAACACCTGATGAAAATAATGTTGTACATTATACGTCTGATCTGCAAAGGACAAGTGTATGTCTTGTTGGTATGGTTGCGTACGTCACAAGCGTCAATAACCGTTTTTGACATTTTAAAATAATTTACAAGATGACCAGTCTGTAATTGAGAAAAATTGATACTGAAATGACTACCGTTTGCCTTCATATTTATACTGTCGCAAAGGTTCGCCTGAAAAGGTTGTACTCCCCCCCCTACCAATGTAATATTTTATATTATATGGAATCGACACAAACCCACTACTATAGTACGCTGGATTTTAGCTAAGGGGTATAAAATTCGTAAATTAAAAAAAAATTGCGCAGAATCGGAAGTTCTTATTGGAGGCAAACGGGCTACTATTGTATATGACTACTAATGTGTTACTTACGGGATAATAAATGTGTTATTTATGGCACAATAAATGTGTTACTTACGGGACATTGAAAAAATTTTTTTTTTATGTCTTATTAAACACATAGCTGGTGGTTCCAACCATGTAATATATGTATATTATACATTTATTCTAAAATATGAAAAAGTTGAATGTATTAATAGTATAATTGCAAGAAACAGTAAAATATGTTGTATAGTCATACCTGTTTACATAATGAAAAAATATATATATATATTGTATGGAAGGTAATTTGTAATCACTAAATACATAGAAATTTGTATAGATAAATTGAAGTCAATGGTTAATTATGAGAAATTATAAGTTTTAAATAGTTTCAAGAGAGAGAAAGAATATTATCTAAAATATACAGTATCAATAAAATGTTTTGTTGTATTGGTATAATTGCAAGAAACAATAAAATGTGTTGTATAGACAAACTTATTATACATAATTGAAATATATATAAATTGTATATAAATTTAATATCTATCTACAATATATGTACATAAAGCAAACTATTTCTTATATTTTACAAAATCATAGAAAACATAGTTGTCAATTCATAGATGAGAAATCTGTAATAGGTGTATGCCATAGGTTTATCACATTCTGTGACATTAAAAATATTTTCCATGAATTTATAATATAAATTTATATAAATTATATATAAATTATATATTTATTTAATATTTACATATATAATTAATATTTATTTATGATTGACTACTTAGACAGTATCAGTAATATTTGCAACAAAAACTTTCAAGAAAAAAAAATCATTATTCTTACTAAATTATAAAAATATATTCATAAAAAAGATACATGAAGTTTTCTACATTTTGATATACAATATAATAGTTATCTTTGTTATTTAAACTTTTACTGCCCATCATATATATATATAAATTATGAAATGGACAATTGCCCTTCTACATAGACAGCAACTTGTAGATGTATTCTTCAATAACATACGCATGTTATGAATACTGAAGCTCACACAACACGTTGTGTGCTGTCATTTATATTAAGATACTGTTTGAGTGCATGCCGTCATCTGTAAAAGTCAACTGTGAAATACCGCCTCTTCATACAAGTACTGTTGGTGGCGTTGGTCTACTAACACCCCGAGATGATGATAATACTTGTGGAGTTGAGATCATGTCACTACTAGCATGGATTCTGGATTACTTCCTTATAATATGTATAAGTATGTAGGGTACATACACACATATCATAACTAAATTTTATATGGTTGAAATGAGGTATAACAATGTCAAATGTAAAAGCAGCGCCGTAGCAACCGCAAAGTCGGAAATTATTCAATCTACCCGATGCTATTTATTTAAAAAATTCTTTAATGCTTCCATTTAAAAAAGAATGTATATATACATATTTATTAATGATATTATTTATAAAATAAAATGTTATTCTTACAAATCACAGTCATCCATGGAATCACTTCTAGATAAGGGTAAAGAAGATGTTCATGATTATAAATTAATTATCATTGTGACTTTGAGAGGCATGATGTAGTGACGTGTTACACAAGTTCCCTTGTCGCGCAGTATCGAACATTATCTTTAATTTAAATAGCTGTATTGTTCTCTATTAATATTTTCACACCATCGATGTCTCCATAGCAACAAGCCACACAAAGCGGAGTCCTTCCAACTCCATCTTGAGTATTATTTCTGCTCCAGCTTCAATCAAAAGTTTGACAACGTCAAACATATTAATTTTATTACCACGTAAAGAGCTGCTTGTCCCTTCTGATTCTTTTCGTTGATCTGCCAAAACAGAAACAATACTAATGAGAACATTAATTAGATATGAAACCAGTTAGAAATAATTATTATCAGATCTGGTACCAATTTATTATGATGTTGAAAGAACAACAATTTATTACCAATTGAACAACCTTGATTAAACACCCAATTTTTAAGAAATAGTATCCTCTCGACTAATGTCTAATAGAATTAATAATATTAATATATTATATAAAAACCTCTAAAATCGTCAATTTATTATGATGTTGAAAGAACAACAATTTATTACTAATTGAACAACCTTGATTAAACACCCAATTTTTAAGAAATAGTATCCTCTCGACTAAATATTGTCTAATAGAATTAATAATATTAATATATTATATAAAAACCTCTAAAATCGTCAATGTTTTCTTTTTTGTACGAACTCTTATTTGACAACATTGATTTAGAAATGGTTGAATGCCATAGTTTGGCCAACTAACTGTGTAGCCTACATAACATATAATTGACTTGTATTGCGTAACAATTATCTGCAATGCTTTCTATAATACATTTGTTATCTGATGGACTTCTAAACTGTGCAAACTCTGCCTATCGAAAATTGGATTGATTAACGAAGAAAAAATACTATAAAAAGTCTATATAAATATTAAACTATAAAAATACTATTGAATATATTAATATTGGTTGTAAATAACTTTTGACAACGCTCATTCTATGTGTTCATGTTTTTTACTTATTATTTTCAGAATTTAACTTTCTACAATAAGCAATACAAGGCGTGCCTCGGAATTAAAGAGGGGAAACTATATTTAAGTAAGTTCCAATCTGTTAAGTTTTCTAATCAATATATTTGATATACTACTCGCAAAAATATTTTTAACTAAGTAGTAGTTAATAAAACTATCTAAAATTACAGAAAAGTGATTCATAGATTATTCTACAGTGTAACAATGCTATATGAGCATTATTTATTTATCAAATAGTTAAGATATTAAATATATTATAATATGTAAATTAGATCTTTCGTAGTAACAACCATTTATTTGATGGACTTTGTCTAAGGATTCATTGATGGCTCATTATTTATTGTATACTTCGAAATGCAAATGACCAATCGGTTTAGACTCCGGTTAAATATCTATGGATTAGAATGGCTTCTTACAATTGGTCCGTCCCGCTCCTTCTATCTTTTACAGGCAGCTGTCATGGCGGTTCCAGTCAGAAGTGGAGCGTAGAACAACCGACCTCTTTGTAACCTCAGAGGTGTCCAGTAGCAGATACCATTCCATGCCTCATCTACGCCAAGATCACGCCCATAGTGTCTCCACTTGAGATCTTCTTTCACAAGTTCACCAGATCATAGTACAACCTACTGTATCTTTTACATTTTACACATGGGTCTCGCCTTTTTGCTTTGAACTATTGCTGATTTATCTGTTGTACTCTATACGCTACACCTACCCACCGCCTACTATACATATTTTTGCTGTGACCCTTTTTATGATCTAATATCAGCATTTTCGTTGGTATCTATATTCACTATTAATATGATGTGCGCAATTTTTTTGTTATTCTTTTTAAATTTTAAAATACGTAAGTGTCAATTTTCTAGATGACAATATTATTCTGTCCTTTTTTATACTGTTGGCCTTTTAATTTCCATCCTGTGATATTAGCTCTGTCGATTGACAAAGTATTTTCTGTCAATAAACCTAGGATATCAGGACGGATCAGAACGGCCAATGGTTAGGACAATATTCCTCGGAGATTGTTCCGACCTGTACTTATTCCGAATCTCGTAAACTTTGATACTGACTCTATTTTTCCTGTGTTTGGCTGTGCTCACCACCGGGACTTATTTCCTCTATGACTGTGTTCTTTCCATCCTAACATTCCACTTGATATTGATTTAATTAAAAAAAATTATTCACTTTGCAAAAAAACAAGCTGCTGTGCCTTACAATATATAAGTGTGCACTTACATGGTACCCATCGTGCAATAAACGAGACTTTGACGTTGTGCTTATACTGTGCCTCTTTCAGAAGGGACATATTTTTTAGGAACCATTTCAGTGGTGTTACATTCTCTGCTTACACTATACAATCCCACCCGCCGATATAATAATACTATGGTTATGTTACCTTCGAAACACCAGTTATGCTACACAAAGAAACCCTCCATGCTTTTCTTTTGTCTTGTACAGGGAGTAGATACCTTACACTGTTCCTCATTTGTGGTCCACTTTTAGCCTTTTCAGAACTGAAAACTATCGGTTAAGTAGCTATTTTTTGGAAACAATCAGCATCTGTAATTTATTTTGTTGTTTTCAAAACATCGCGCGACTTATGATACGTTTTAGGTCCGTTAGGCTCTCCCCAACGTCCACAATAAATGATTATCGATTAACGTATCGATTTTTGACGAATGGTGCGTGATGCATGCGGTCTGTGTGTACGTGCCATTGTAGCACATGTTTTACTTTAGAGAACCTACTAGTTTTCATAAATTAAAAATGTTTGTATTAAAACACTACTTTAGTGGCCTCAAATTAGACTTCACTTTTCTCCATTCAATGATTTAATTCTGTTTCGAATAGATATTTAACTTTGTAAATGTGTTAATGTTCAAGTTATTATTTCGAATTTTAAAACAGGATTTCTCGCTCACTGGACTTAGGTTATGTTTTCCGGTTCATTCGGATTCAATTATAATATTATGATTGGTGAAAGGGTATTATAATTCATTTTCTGTCCCCTTTACACCTCCAATCATCGATTCTGTTGATACCAATGATGTAGAGGAGCTCTATACTGCTGACATTATTTCCGCAAACACATCTTATCTTGACCATACATGACCAGGCAAATACGTTTGGCTGTGTGTCTCTTGTAACTCGATATATATTTCATAACAAACGTTCTTCTTCTTCATACTGACTGCTCCAATACGGTCAACGTTGTTTTCCAAGTTTTGCTTTTATATTGAATCTGGTCAAACTGTTATTTCCATGCTTCCAATTAACTGAGTGAATTTATCTGTAATACGGTTCAACTCTGCTCCTAGGTTTATTTATATTAATCCCAATTTTCAAGATTCATTCACCTCTCATATAGCGCCATTTGCTCTGTATCACAATGTATAAAAAAATTGATAATATTTTAATTGAACTTAAATCGATATATGCTTTGGTTTGTAATATTTTAATTGAACTTAAATCGATACATGCTTTGGTTTGTAATATTTTACTAAATCACTTTTGAATTACCTGGTGACACGCCTTTTTGCTCAGAAAAGAATCCTTTTGATTTTGAGTATTTTCCCGATAAGGCATGTTTAAGAAAGTAATCCATTTAATTTTTGTTTTGCTCTCACTTCACTTGAAGGAAATTAAATTTCAAAATGTAAGTTACTGTACATTATAATTTGATTAGATAACAATTAATTCAGTAGACTCTTCATTGTTTGTAATTTTTAAATTTACTTTTTATTTTTCTCCATTAAACTGTACTTAATAATTTTTTGTTATAAGCCGTTTTAATTTATTGAAAATATATACCAATCATTTTGTATTATCTTTGTTTTGTTTTTGACTTGGCCTGTGATTTCATATGTGACGAGCTAAGTGGAGTTTTTGACTTATCATTTCGTCCAACTTACTAAATTGAAATTGTATGGTCTCTGGCGAAATAATTATTTTCGTTATACTGATGTATATTAATTTTAGATAAAATCAAGAATTTAAATTTAAACATCAAATTAATTAGCAGTCACTGCCATTTTTTAATCCCATTTCTCGGACTAATAATCTATTGATCGTAGTATTTTTAATCTTTTTAATTAACTCGTCAGGACTATTGTATCGTTTAATATGTCAATGCAATGGTAGATATAGCGGGGGGAATTTTTCGTCAAACTCTTAAAAATACAGGGTGGTTCAAAAAGACGTATACACTTTCCTATTTAATTTTATTTAGCACTTATATGTACATAATATTTTATTTAGCTTTTGGAAATTCCATTTCGGAGTCTAGTATATAAGTCTAGTTATATATAACTCTTTTGGAAATTC
>JAUZND010037424.1:0-21712 GCA_034780555.1 Coelogynopora nodosa
CTTGGATTATACTCAATCATACCACCTAATATTAGGCCCATCTCGCTATAAAATAATTCAGTGATTAAATTTACAGACAGCCCATCCAGTGAATTGACTAAATATATCTCTTTGTCTCTATCATATATCACTTCAAAGGGTCGTCGCCGTTATATCTTCATGTAATAAATCAATTTTCATGTTTCAATAGTCAAAAATAGTCAAAAATCGTCACTTGTAACAATGAATTCAAAATTTTAGTAGAATTATCGAGAGATGCTAGCTGAATACGACCGTCAATTCCAAAAAATATATGAAAAATTAGCTGTCACAAAAATTACACGTCTTATATAATATTTTTAGTTTCACTTTTAAGCTTCGGTTTCAATTACGTCATCGTGAGTGCATGATCTAGAAATTGGACAAACTTATGCAGAAGCACCACTTCTTAACTACTAATATAATATTAGTTGAGGAGTTCATTTCAACTTAAAAAAATATGCATCGATTATTATTAAAAACATACAATTATTACATAAAATATTGTAAAATTACCTCTTGTTTAAATACGGTCAAAAACACGTTTATATTCAAGATTGGCGGGAAAAATTATAAACAACTATTTGTCTAGAAATAGTAGACTTAAACACATACTATTTATTTGTATTAAAAAACAAGTAAACAAGCGAGTGTCCATTTTGTCCCCACTGTCCATTTTACCCCCATTTCCCCTATACATAAAATGAGAATATTTAAATGTATCTATTAAGAAATGGTGCACATTTAATCGTCAAAAATATGCAACAGTCACATTCGCCTAGGATTTATTTTAGCAAAGCGAGAAACCACATTGTCAATGTTTAATTTTTTACAAGATCGGTATGCACAAACAAAAGAAAGAATGAGTTAAGATTTAACTAGATTTAACAAATTTCAGAGCAGAGTTTGCTCGTTCAACTGTGCAAGAAGTTACAGGTAATAGAAGTAGACTCCTGAGAATCTGGATCACATTTGGAAACACCTTTGGGTTTGAATTTGTATTCTAAAGAGTATCTGTAATGCTGTGTGGTTTTTGTGTTTTATTTGCCCACACAACTTCCAGGAATCTAATTCTTGCACTAATGTCAAGGGAGATGGCAGGAATTCGTCGTGATAAATATTTATTGTAATAATATCATCATTATTCAATTTCTAAATATTATGAAGTATGTAGTTGAAATGTAATATATATTACTAATTTTATAATCGAGTTTTTCAATAATCCCTCGTATAATTATTCTGATGTTTTATTCTTAATTTCTCCGTTTTTCTATATAAAACATATATTTTCCTACTTAAATGTGAATTATATTTTTTTGTATAGGAATATTCTATAATAAAAATATAACTATAACCCAGAGCTCAATAAAATATGAGATAAGTTCGTATTTTCTTTTCTGGTTATTTTTTATTTGTGTAAGTTAGCGTAATTACTATCTGCATGTCATTTTTATGTTATGCATAAGTTTACCTAAATTTAATAATTTAACTAATACTTTCAGTTAAATAATTACTGGATGTAAATGATATTGTTCTTCTGTCATCTGTTTCATGGCCATAGTATACCTACATGTAGTTATGGACATTTGTATCATTGCTATTATTTGTTATATTTCACTACAATATTTTTGTATGCAATACTTTCAGACCAACAAGTTTCGAACGAAGAAAAAAAAAATTGACATCAATTTGGATACATTGACTGGAAACAGGAAACTGGAAGAGGTGAGTTTATTTGACAAAGTGGCGCGATATATTGGTAAGTGAACTGCAGCGCCTGGTCTTCAGTTTTGTATTGGATCCAGGATGAAAACTATAAAAGAAGTCAATATAATCGAATTATTTTAGGTTATAATCGTTTTAATAATTTTATTTTTTTGCGCAAAATGTTTGTTTAAAATTTAACAAAAAATATCTATGTATTTATATTAAGGTTTTGCATACTACATATGAGGTTTATATTCCATTCAAATAGGTAATATATTGACAATTAAATATGTATAATGTTATGTACCAATTTGAATAAGTGAAAAATTGTCAATTCTTATATATTTATTATGTCATAATATTTGAAAATGTATACATTTCATTTATTGTTTTTGATTTATTAATATAGTGTAAAGTAGATCATATTTGCTGATACCCTTTGTTAAATCATATTTTCATTTCATTTGCATATCTTATATTTTGCATAACCTCGATTTTACACCTTCATTCATGCTAGGAAACATATGTATGGCTAATATGGCCCCTAGACACTATTATTGAGTTGTTAACCCTATATCTACTATTCCATTCCTCAACACCACCATAAAACAAATAATTTGATAAAAAGAATATAAAAATATCAATGTGATTTAAAGGAAAAAAGAATAAAAAAATATCAATGTGATTTAAAGGAAAAAACAACATTCATGACTAAACTCCAGAAAGGTCAAACAAAAAGAATGTGTTATCATCAAATCACAATTGTTTTTAATGGTTACAATCCAAACATACCTTGTACTCTATGAAAAACAGTCCTGTAGAGCTAAGATAACAAGTCAAACCTGTTGATTTAAAAGATAGCTTACCAACAAAATCCAAAAAGCAGAAACATAAACTTGGGACAGACCAGATTATATTAAAAAAGGGGAACACGTGGTGTATCAATTGAAATTTATAATAAAAAAAGAAACTGGTGACTAAGCAATGTTGCGGGAATTTGGACCCTCAGCAGAAGTATACTGGTTTGACTGCTCACACATCACTATTCTCATAGTTTAGCCAGAAATATAGATGTAGTATATTTTAAGATGTTTGAATTGGGTTTACATTTGTAAAAATATGTTGATAATGTTAAACCTTCTTCTTTTTCTATCTACCTCGTTCCTTTTCTTTTCTCGTTCTCGTTTTTCTGTTTGCCTACTTGTCAATGTTTCTTCCTATTTTAGTTGGTTCAGTTTTTCCTGTTTTATGTCTCATGTTTTCTTGTATCAATAATTGTATATCTGATTGCTTTTTGGATTTTATATTGTATAAACAGGTCTAGTTCGTCTCGCGTGCTTATTGTTTCCTTTGGTGTCTATATCCTTAGTTATATATATATATCATTGACTATCTTATGGGGATTTTAGCTTATCACATAATTCACAAATTTTAAATATTTTTTTCTCATAACTTTTGTAGCAATCCAAGATGCTTTAATTATAATTTGTATAGTTTTAAAATGTTTGATAGTTTTATAAGAAAGATCTACCAAAATATATTAACAACTTTATAACCAAAAATACTTATTTAATGAACAATTAGTGAAATAGTTCACTAAATTTAGGAAGACAGTTTTTTTTTTAATTTTGAATAAGATTTAACTGAAGATCTATAATTTTGGGCATATTATTATAATACGATATATTTTTCTGTTAGCTTCAGACAGTAATATTCATGTGAACTCTATTAGGTACGCCATGTACGTCACATGCACCACATCAAGGCATTCGGACTGGACCTTCCGGACCCAATAACCACCTTTGACCAGCTGGTGACCGCTTACGGAGTGGATAAGACACTCATTAAAAATATAAGCGATCTTAACTTCCAGGAGCCTACACCGGTTCAAATGCAGACATTTCCCGCCCTGTTGGAGGTTAGTCCATACTCGACTGCAACTATAGTTTCGTATTATACAGACATCTTTATACAATAGAACAAATACTATAAGAGAAGCCAATTCAAATATTGATTTCATATCCAATAAATTAAATGTATCAATTTTCAATCAATGTCCAACAATTAAATAAGTTGTTAAAACTACAGAGATTGATGTTGTATGTGTTACAATCTCAACTAATAGATAATTTCAGAAATGTATTTTGCTTAAAAAATCATAATTATAAAAATTGTTAGCACCAGTGTTCAGTGATCTTTAGGAGGTCATAGTTTCACTATTGGTTTACTTTACACTACAATACATATATTTTAATGAAAGGGATAGTTCGAACAGATGGTCAAGTTGGTTGGGTTAAGTAACAAACAAATATTGAATTGTAAATATTATTAGTTAGATAATATATATAAATATTATATAATAGATATATATATATATTGTTAAAGTTACTTGACTAACATTTTCACACAAGCTATTTTAAGAATAAAAAAATCTACGATTTTGTCTTTGTGCCATTTATTCAGAAAAGCAGAGCAGGAAATAACCACAGGACAAAACGCAGAAACCCGTCAGAAACCCGTTTATTCTGAAGTTTTAAGATTATATTATTTTATTTCAGTGAATTATTCCAATAATTGACATGGCTCATAGCGACCTGGGAAAGTCAGGGGATTTTTATGCAGGCCTGGAAAACCATTTTCGTATGGTCTATCAATTTGTATTATTTAGGCTATATTCCGCAGTTTTGACTGATAAACTTTCACAAATTCTATTGTATATTAATTAATATATTATCATTAATGTTTAGGTCATTCGAATCTTCAACAATGTTCGAACTAAAACTTCGAAACTTGGTGTACATGCTGTGTGAAATATGACCTGAATAATTGAAAATCTAAATCTGATAGAATTAGGATATTTTGCTATGAACCATTATTTGAGTTTAGTCGATCTATTCATCCGACACTATAAGTTTGATGTCGTGCTCGAAATGCGGCTATTTAAAAAAAATATTGGGATTTTATAAATAACAATTTTCACTATTTTTCTTTATTAAAACATGTACTTTTCGTATTTGATTTCAATAGTATTTCATTTTTTGTTATTCTTTAACATTATCTTATTTATTAACTTTAACTTATCTTTTAACTTTTTTTAAACAGACCGCTTATACTTTTCCTTCTTAATTATTGTTATAATTGTTTTTTTACATTAAAATAGTTTTGATATTTTCCCACTAGTATTGGCGTGGATAGTTAACTTTAATTATCATTTTTGTAACTACCATTTACTTTTTGTTGTTCACAAGTTTGCGGTACATAATACAAGAATATACGCTTTTAATATAATAATGCAATGAACGATGATAAAACAATGTGATATGTTTTAGTGTAAAATTGCAATATGATAACGAGCCTGTTACAATAGACATAGATAGAAATGATCGAGACACTCAAAAGAATCTAATATTCATTATCTACACAGAAACGCGAAGTGATGGTTTGCGCCCCTACAGGATCCGGGAAAACAGCAGCCTTCCTAGTGCCAATCCTGAACCACCTGTCCTCCTCCACCGTCGGCAAGGAACAGGGAGGGAAAGGGGGCGGCATACGTGCTCTGATTCTGGCCCCCACACTTGAGTTGGCACGACAGACATTCCACGAAGGCGAGAAGTTGGCCCGCGGGCTGCAGCGAGCGACTCGGTTCCACTTTCTGGAGAAGGCACCGATGACCTGGCAACAGTTGGGGGAGCGGGGACTGACAAGGGACCCCTCACTGGCGGCCTGGGTCGATACTTGTGACGTATTGGTGACGACACCGAATCGGCTGGTGTGGATGTTGACCCAGAAGCCGGCACAGATTTCACTCGAAAGGTGGGCTGGGTCTCGTCTGGACTTTCGGATTGCCTGATATAGCGCGTCACTACATTAGAACGAAATATTCGATTCCCTTATCTATAATGTGGCTCGTTCTAGTGAGAACGAGAGCGTCAGCTATGAACTCAAGATATATTATTGTAAAAAGAATGTAACGTATAGTTCTTATTCAGGTATGTATTTTTGTTCAATTGTGCGTTTTTATTAGCAAACCCTTCATTTTATAATGATGGTTTTATAGGAACACTATAAATCTGCTTTAAAGTCACAATATAATACATAAGGTTTATTTTGCGTCAGGAAATCAAGGGATTTAAAATTCTACACAATTAAAGAGTCATTAAAAATATTTATTTTGTGCTTTTCATTGTATATAATATGTGTCTATGTGGGGAAATGCTGTACCTAAATTATAACGCAAATTTTAGATGCGATTTCAAACGGATTATTTTTTAATCTATAATTATTAAGCAATAATCATTTAGAAATGTTTAATTTATACTGAATAATATATGTTATATGTATTTCCCATCTATTAAAAAATTACAACATTTCATAAATTTTAACGAATTGATGAATATTATACTACTATCCACTACTTGTGTAATAAGTTATTAAAATATTCAAAAAAAACTATCTATCAAAATAATTATTATTCAAATTATTACAATATTATATGCAAATGATCTACATATTTGAACTATATAGTTAAATATCTATGCTAACAAGCTGGCTGACAATATCGTGTCTCCTGTCACTATTGCCAGTGTTGAATGGCTGGTTGTAGATGAGTGCGATAAACTGTTCGAACGAGGATTGCGCGGATTTCGAGACCAATTGTCAACCATCTATCGAGCTTGTGAAGGCGGCAGGCCGGTGACACGGGCTCTGTTCTCGGCAACTTCCATCCCCGACCTCGAGGCTTGGGCCAAGGAAAGTCTGGACCGGCTCATCGTTGTTCGAGTTGGGCAGAAGTGAGTGTTCAGACCTTATCAAGGTTAACAGTCAAAGTGCGCCCTACTCTACATCCTCGTTACCCTTCCTCTCCGTCTCCCCCTCTTCTCTACTACTTCCACCTCAGGAACGCGGCGGTTGATACCGTGGACCAGTCGCTCAAGTACTGCGGCACGGAACAGGGCAAACTGCTCGAGATCCGAATGCTGGCCAAGCGCGGGCTGCAGGTGCCCTGTCTCATCTTCCTCGAGTCGAGAGATCGTGCAAAGCAACTCTTCAAGGAGCTGGTCTATGAGGATGTCATGGTCAATGTCATCTCCGCCGACAAATCCCAGGCTGAGGTGATCTCTCAAATGCATGATAAAAGCCTTACTGCTGGTATTAATATACAATTAGAAGATTTTTTTATCAGTTAAGTGAATTTAATTCACCAAAATTTAAATGGCCTCACTTAGCATTATGGGAAACATCAAATACTGACACAAACATCAAATCACTTAAATTTGTCTTGAGCTTCCTTCACCACTTATCATTTTAAATAGATATGAGCAGTCTTGGTGGCTTTCATTGGGGTGGGTTTAGACCTTAGTTAAAGATTTTAAGTTTTACTGAACATATTTTCTGTGGTTACGCCTATTGTGATTGGCCATGGTACTTCACATCGTGTCAATTTGACTATTTGATCTAATACAACAAAAATTATAGATTTATAAATTATTCTTTAAATACTTTATTCCAAATAAATAATTTTGAAACTGTGTTTATCCTGTTATTTACCACCTGCTGTTTTATTTTTATACATTACGCTTTTGTTTCTAAATTCTATCTTTCGCTATGCTGTTATTATGCTAGTATGTTTGTTATCTAACTTATACTTATGTAACCTTAATTTAACCTTAATTGAATGTCATTGTTGTATTTGCTCAATATACTACATAATTATTTGATTTGGTACATTCTGTTTTAGAGGCTGTTTGACAAACATAGTAGTATTACAAATGTGCAGTAAAATAAAAGTATAAATATTTATACTTCTTCGATCAATAAAGTCATATTTTCCAATAATTATCTATTTATTAATATACAGTATTTGTATACTTTACTACTGCCCAGACTGCAAGTAGTATAATATTTGTCCATTTTATTATTATTTTACATACAGCGCGAGGCAATTGTGGACGCCTTCAGCTCTGGCAGATTATCAGTTTTGATTTGCACCAACATGATGGCGCGAGGAATCGACTTCAAAGCCGTCCGTCAGGTGATCAATTACGATGTACCTCCTTCCGTACGAGAGTATATCCATCGCATTGGCAGGTAAGCGCTTGAAATGCAGTTGTACTAAATATGCCCGAATTTGGTCCAAATCCCGAAAATGACTAATCTATCCCAAATTCTAGAAAAATGACACTGATAAAAATCACTATAATTTAAAATGTAACAAAAAAGAACGATGATTTGCTGTATAATAATTATTTCAGAAAGCTTTAATTTACTTCAATACATTTTTGCCATACTGTGTCTCCCATTCAAGTCTTACAGTTATTGTTATTAATGTAACTTGAGTAACAATGTATCGTTGTGTTTTTTCTGTTTTTTAAGCTGAATTCTATAATACAATAATGTATTAAAATAATAGAAAATTATACCAATTTAAACAAACTTGTTTGCGATCACACCATATGTGTCATAAAATTGTGCGACATATTTTCGAAAACTTTTGTTTTTATATTACAGTTTATTCGACTTATAATAAGATTATGAGGATGTAAACATTTTACTAAGTAGATTATACTGTAATTTGTTAAAATTACAATGATCAAAATTTGTTCGCTCGGTACTGGTACATGAACAGCGGGGCTGAAATATTGATTATAAAATTTAAACTTTTAGCCCCAATTTAGTGTCTTCAACAGAACATTGCTTACTCGTTAGAACTTTCAATGTTTTTTTGGTTTTAATTTGATTCATATTATTTTTGGATGTTTGATTGCATTGTATAAAGGCAAATTTTGGTCTTTGATTTTGTATGGTTATTGTTTTGTTTACTGAAATAGTGTAGACGATTGGTTCTGTAGTCTTATTTTGGAATACACTATAGAATAATAAATGTATACATAAAGCACTTTGTGCAATACTTAAATAATATATTTGATATTTATCTACAAAATACAACTACAAGGTGTAAGTTTCGAACGTAGTTTTTAACATATTTTTTCTACTTTAGAAACGTTCCATATTTATATTTTATAAATGTACGTTTATTATTTATCCTTATTGAAGCGGTTTCATTTTACAAAGATAGTTTATTTTATACAATAACTTTTATTTTATTCGGACGTCAGGACGGGCCGGGCGGGACACCGGGGTTCCGCGCTCACCCTCTGGACAGACGCAGATGTCGGGATATTGCCGCCGTTGCTCGGGGTGATGAAGAACAGTGGTGCCCAAGTGGACGCTGAACTCTACCGGTTGGTGGGAAGGAAGAAGAGACGAGTACGGTGTGTGATACTGATGAGTTCTCTGCTCCCTTTCTGTTGTGCTCCATTGATTCTTGTTCTGTTGCGAATTTGATATTGTAGGGTACGCGTGCTTTGAGGAGTCAGTTTATTCTGACGACGGAAAGCGGTGGATTTATATATCATTTGGATTGCCTTATTATTTTTATTATTATCATAAAAGATGTGCCACAGTGTAGTGTATAACGGTTCAATTCATCTCCTCCCACATCGGCTGCCATGAGTTAATTAATATATTTCTTATTATGTCTGCCCAAGTTTTCCGTCTTCTGGAAGGTCATGGTACCTTCTATTGCCATAAAAACCAACTTATAGCTAAATATATTTTTTTAAACACATAGGACACTATACAGTGTGATAAAACAGTTCCAGTTTAATGAAAGTAATATTTTTAATACGTGGAACTGTGAAAACCGGATGTTTAAATTCAAAATCGTTACCATTTTTATACAGCGATCATGTAATATGGTTTTTCATTTTTGTGAAGTTAAGTATTCCCGGATAAAAGCTTCAATTTAAAAGTGTTTCATATTATGCTTAGAGATGTATGTCATAATTAATTCTTATCAATCACAACACAAACTGTAGATGAGATTTCCCATTTTTTTAAATTTTTTTCTCTGTTTTTCATACTTAAATTATATGGGCCCATGTTTGCGACTATATTGACAAGCCTGTGTTTTCTAGGGCACCTAACTATCCTAATTTTCCTTTCTTCATTGGGCATTTTCGTGTGTTCTCATCTAATACAATTAGCATCTGTATTTTCTTTCAGGAAAGGTGAACGTGTCAAAAATCCTAAGAGAACTCCAATTAGCGACGTTCCACCACCAGGGAAGCTAAAGGAAGTAGAACCTGAAGAAGTAACCTCAAAAAAGGCTAATAAAAGGTAGCAGGTGGCACTATTTTAACTGAATAACTATTTTTCAATACTAATAATTAATGGGATGAGTTAACCGTGCCAATTCCAATCCAGGCAAAGCTTTGAGTCCCTAAAACAGCTCTACAGTCCCTAAAACAGCTCTACAGTCCCTAAACAGCTCTACAGTCCCTCAACAGCTCTACAGTCCCTAAACAGCTCTGCAGTCCCTCAACAGTTCTACAGTCTCTCAACAGCTCTACAGTCCCTAAACAGCTCTACAGTCCCTCAACAGCTCTACAGTCCCTCAACAGCTCTACAGTCCCTAAACAGCTCTACAGTCCCTCAACAGTTCTACAGTCCCTAAACAGCTCTACAGTCCCTCAACAGCTCTACAGTCCCTATACAGCTCTACAGTACCTCAACAGCTCTACAGTCTCAACAGCTCTACAGTCCCTCAACAGCTCTACAGTCCCTATACAGCTCTACAGTCCCTCAACAGCTCTACAGTCCCTAAATAGCTCTACAGTCCCTCAACAGCTCTACAGTCCCTAAACATTTTTTTCAAAATTATCTAATTTCTTGGAATAGTCTTCAAGTCGGATTACTCTCAATTTACACACCTCAACAATTGTGAACAAAGAACACTGTCACATATTATTATGAAGGATGTTCTCTTGCTTGTGATTGTTGTTCTGTGGATCTTAACCCTTCATTAGTGAAGGGGGGAGGGGTTACCTTTTTTAAATAAATGGAGTTTTTGATTGAATGATGTCATGTATTACCATGTTTTTTTACTCGGTGGCTAAAATACTTTTATCTACTCTAACTAAAACATATACTGTATGTATATACTAAATGTATACATACTTTCAAATAATTTAACATACCAGAGAAAATTGTGTTATTATTGAACTATTTTATACCCCCTCTGAGTTTTCTTTCTTGCCGATTATATTAGGAGCTGAAATTTCAACATTAATAGAAAAAAATAATTTATCATAAAATATATACATTTAATCTGAATAATAATATAATTATTAAATTAACCAGCGATTTAGAATATTGCTCATAGCTTATATACTACTAATAGCTTATTTGTATAAGTAGTATAATAATAAAAATAGACCATTATATTATAGATTTCGTGATCTGGAATCAGATGCAAAAAGAATCATGTCAATTGGTTGCATTGATCAAAAGTTATAGCATATATAGGTCAATATGGTTTCCATAGTTTCCTAAATTGGAGATTTGATTGGAGTTTATGACGTAATCAAGTAATAAAAATGATACTAATTCATTAAAAAAATTCAAAAATAAATAATAACTCGACAAGTCTTTAGAAGGCATCTGTATATTAAATTTCAGCTTAATCGGATGATAGGAAGTTATTTTTCCAGAGCCCCCCTTACACGGAGAAAACCCTAAAAATATGTCCACGGACGAAAAGCTATTTGTCGCAAATAGATGTTTAGATATTCTAATTATATAAAATTTCAAATGGGATATTTGAAAACAATTATTATTGATATTACAATAAATACTAAGTCCGTTTTTTTATGAATATTGTATAATTTAATTAACTGCCTTGATTTTTAGGAAGAAATCAAAACAGACAAAAGATGGTGCTCAGAAAGAAGAATCGTCAAACAAATCAAGGAAGCGTTCCAAAATGTCTTGATCCTCGTGAACCTACTTTTCAAAGTTTTGCATTTCTTGCTTGATTTTGTCCTACAAAATTAGGGTATTATGTAATATATTGTACATTACAGCTCACTATTGATATATGAATCAACTTATTTTTAATATTCATTATGATGGGATAATTTTTAGAAGTATGAGAAGCGTTAGTCGTCCTAATTGCCACGTCCCGTTTTTGAGTCCTCATCCCATCTAATGGGCCTGATGCCATTCAAAGATTCAATACAGTTCTTTAGGCTGCATATCACGTCTATTGCAATGAAGTCTTATTGTAGTCTCCGTCTTGTAAAGATTTATTAATAAAGTACATATTTGGTGGGTTTTATTTACATCTATTCTAAGTGAGCATTATTATCGAAGGATAATAGCCCTTAGATAAACTGATAGTCCCCGCAGTACGACACACTTGATGGCTACAGAAAGGTGCCGAACTATCCATAATCAGATATAGACTGTTTCTTTCTCCAAAAAGTAATAAAGATTTCTCTATTAAAAATAAAATTTATTTATTCTAATAGCGGTGTAGTATTGACTCGTATTTACTATTTAGTCTCATGATAGCATCCATAGTCAAATTTAAAAGTATGAAATTTTATTGCCACCAATTTTTTACTGGATGTTTAATTATTCATTCAAATTCGTAAACCACCATTTAGGAATTTTTATATTAAAAAACTGTTGTTGTGCTGTTTAATATTTACTTTTCGAGAGTGTAAGGAGATGACAACCCTAGTTACATCTGCGTGGTCATTACACGAAATAAAATAACGTACTCATCTAGAATTTTTAAACTTTTGAAAAAAAATGCTAGCTGGAATCAGAATAAATTTAAACGTTACATCAAATTTGGTTACAAAATATATTAAAAAAATATACTGAACATAATATATGATAAACATAAAGGATAGTTTGATCTTGTCCGAAACGTTTTGCTCTACTCCATCAATTTGATGGCGGTTAATAAGACAGGTCACTCACTAGATTACTACACTATAACTAAGACAGTTCAACAGACATCGAGATGCACTTTAAGTAGTTATTATAAAAACAGTCTATTAAATTATTTAGTCACGTGAAAACTATATTTTCGAATTGAGAAGGGTTGCATGAACTCTACAATACAATGAAAGGAAGTCACATTTTTACCAACAGGGTGATCCGTTTACTAAATTTAAAAAATGTACTTCTGAATATGTAAAAATGTCCGGGGAAAACAATTCGATATTTATCGGGCAGCATATCCAAATTTTCAAGAACAATTTATTGCGTATGTATGTTACATTGCACCAAATACACTCGTTCTTGAAATCAAGTAATCTTGAAAAAACATTAAAAGGTGGATAATTATCCACCACCTTTTAATGTTATTTCACGATTACTATGTAACCTTTCCTTTCATGTAACAAACCAGCGCGGGAATTTCTGAACCTAACCAATATAATATGATAGGAATCACAAGGTATCCCAAAAAAAAGCTAAATGTATTTATTGGAAATTGTTTAACTAATATTGTACACCATAGTGTACTCTATCCACAAGACGTTGACATTTTCAAAAGTACACTCAAAAAGATTACAACTAAAAGGTTATATTATATAATTTCTTATAATTTTTAGAGCTGTTATGTCCATAAAATTTTATTTCAATGTTTTTTTTGTATTTAGTCATTAAAGTTAACAATAAAACACCCTAATGTATAATACACATCACAACTTGTAATTTTTCACAATCTGAAAATACAAAATTAATTAATGAAAGATTCCGAAAAATAATATTATCCCTAGATAATAATAAACAACGAAAAATAAAAATTATAGATATAATGTGTATTTGACTGAAAAATCATGAATATAATATAGATTACAGACGGCCTGACAAACTGAGCCGTAATCACTGAGAAGCAACACTTATTTAACTGAAAACTATAGTGAGACGGAGGGCTGAATTCAACAAGACAATTTTAATAATTATAACTAGTTCTTCTAAACAACTGTCTGAGCAGCTGGCTGTATCAAAGTGGAGGAGTTTCTGGCTTCACATTCGAGCGTTGATGATGTCAATGAACTCTGGTTTGAGGGAAGCGCCACCCACAAGGAAACCATCGACATCGGGCTTCTTACCGAGCTCTTTGCAGTTACCGGCGGTCACGGAGCCTGAAAGATGAAGCGATCAATGTTGACAAACGGGGACACTTATGTGACATTACTGTAACCTTTTAGGTGCCAAATAGAACACGAACTTTTTAAATAAAATGCCTGTAGAATAAAAAGCAATGGACAGATCATTGTGAAATTTTTACAAACTTCTAAACTTATCTAAGCTATAAACTAAGCTTTCGATCGATATATAAAAAGATTTGATCAGATAGTAATGTGATTACATTTGGAAATTTCAAATAAAATTTAAATACTATAATAAAATTAACAAATGAATATATACGTATTGAGTATTTCATTATTCAATTTACTTGTAATGTTTTGAAATTGAAATAAATTCCATAAATCCAGTATGTTACCTTAATATCAAATGCGTATTATAGAAAATGAATATGATGTATATCTGTCAAATTGATCTAATACAACATATTGATGAGGGTATCAATACCCTCTGCCCCCCTTTTTTCCCCGTCTTGATAGTACAATACAAGGAGTATAAAGTGTCTGGTAGTACTTGGGTCAAGTAAAGTTTGGTAATAAATAAGGTAAAACAAATCAATTTCATTATCTTTTATTTTTTTGTCGGCTAACGTTAAAATATTATTACAAAATACTTAAATATTTAATAAAACTAGGCTCCCTGAAAAGCATCCTAGTACTGTCCCTGAAAATGAAGGACACATGGCAGGTAAATGTCATGACAAACTCTCCACAAGTGGCACTGCAGGAGAGAGTGTTGTCGTAGTGCTCACCTCCGTATAGGATCCTGGTCTTCTTAGCGACATCGGCGGACACGTTCTCAGCGAGCCACTTGCGCAGGTCGCGGTGGACATCCTGTGCCTGATCGGGGGAGGCGGTCTTGCCCGTCCCGATGGCCCACACCGGTTCATAGGCGATTACCACACGGGACCAGTCCGACACGTTGTCTATGGCGGGGGGATTAGGGGAGACTTAGTCATGCGCATTTACCAGATTTAAATCGAGACTATTGTATAGTCAGGTCACTTCTTTTACGGAATGATTGAGTTTCTGTATTATTTACCGCACGACTATTGTTCATTTTATCATTGTTCAAAACAGCAGTATAAATATAATAATATGTTTTTGTTAAAGGATATTGTGATTCTAAGTCTCCAAAATAACAGACGGAAAAACTTCTTATTCTTAGAAACATGACAAGTGATTTGTTTGACAGAATGCACCTAAACAAATTTTATGAGTATTTTTTCTAATTTTCGAGAAAAGTAGAAATAGATATTTTACTAATAATTAACATATTAATATTTGTTAAAAGAGTAACACATTTAATTTCTACTGATTTCAAAATAAGTTCAACCTAATCAAGTTCAACCGTGGTCAATATAAAAGTCAATAAGGGTCTCCTGTCAGAAATGACATCATAATTCAAAATGTAGATAGTAAGTTTTTGAATCATTACGATTTGAATTAGATAAATAAGCATAGCCATTTTAAGTTTTTTAGGCAAATTTGTAAGCTTCTGAAACAATCGTAAGCCTGGTCATACATATAATAAATAGTTTAAGAAACGCTCTATTCTATGAGCACGGCTTATACACATCCTTCAATACCTGCAATAGCCTTCAGCTGTCGGAAGCAGACTTCATTGGTCTTGCCAGCCTCTCGCTCGTCCAGCTTCTCACCGATACACGGGATCAGACTGAGCCCCTCATCCAGACCGTGCTTCACTTTCTCACCAATCAACTTGATGAAATAAAAAGATAACACAAAACAAATAATTTGCTGTGTATTACCACTTTTTGTAAGACAGACATTTTCAATGTGTTGAAACCGCAAACTACCTAGATTGTCCCCTTGCAGTCTTAGTTCCTTTTATTGCACAGATGTATTATCATATCCTTTATTTAGAAACTCAAATTATTATTCAATCTTCTTAAAAATGAGCACTATCAATCGATCTTAAACAGACAGAATTCAAAGGTACGTTTGAGTATACACCAGTCCTATAGCTTCCGTTAAAAAAATGGTGCAACTCAGCAACCTTGAAAAGAAGATGGCAGAGTCCAAGTTGAATCCCGAATATGATATCCTGGAGTTAATATTGATTAGTTGTAAAATTATTTGTGCATAATTAGCGAAATATTACTAGTTAAGCTTTGTCGACATCTAGAACCCCAGTTTAGTTAACACAAATAATGTTTTTTTTAAATATTAAAAATATTCCTAATATAATTCGTAGTAAAATATGGACAATGCTTATGTTGATGGTAATACGTTTCAATGCTGCAATTGTGTTTATAACTGGTTAACTTATAATAAATTAGAAAATCATAATCTTATAATGTAATAAATTCTAATATGTCGATAATACGTTGAAACAAGTAAAAACGACACACCCACCTTATCAGATTCACCGAAAACATGTCGACGTTCCGAGTGTCCAAGAATGGCCCAACTACATCCGACATCCTTGATCATGGCGGGGCTGGAAGGTTTCCAAATTATAATGAAATTGTCTACAGTAGTGACAATGCGAAAATAAATGTTATATATTATAATATATGATACAGGTGAAGCAATTGATTAATTTTGAACAAGAATAATATTGTATCGCTCTAACTGAAAATATCTCTGTTCGGAGAAAATCTATATATTACATGACCAGCAATATCGTTTCAGGACTTATATGTTCTTGTAAAGTGATGGGGTGCATTATGTACCCCATTTAGACACAACTTATATAAATTACACTTATTCAGTGAAAAAGGGTTACTCCAACAATAAGTTCTAACTAATGAAAACAAAAATTATAATTTTTAACTTAACATAAACAAATATTATGCAGCAACCCATGTTGAAAATCGACAAACATATAATATAGTTTCTTCTAAAAACTGTTTAGCAAATATAGTCAGAGATAATTTATAAAATTTTGAACACAAAAAATAATACAATCATAACTCGATAATACACCCTTCAATAATATGCTATAGAAATATCTTTAATGGATTTCCTTACAGTGAATTACATGATTTCCCTACAGTCAATTACATGATTTCCCTACAGTCAATTACATGATTTTCCTCTCAAATTTGTTGCCAATCACCAATCAAACAAGTAGTTCATTATTTGCTAATTTCTTACATTAAAATATTAAAAGTGTATGATAATATCTTACACATAATTTGCATAATTCAGCTATGAAATTATTTTTTATTTCCCCTAAGTATTGCACATTCGGGTAAAAAATGTAGATAAAAAGTTCCACTAATGTAATTTTTTTTCAATAACAACATAGTGTAGGTGAAACAATACTTATCTACAATACCTCCAACCATGATTAAGGCACACCTCTATACAACATTTTTTTCCCAAAAAATCGAAATGAATTACTTTTAATTAAAAAAATACACACAATGCAAAATATCATTAATTAAATACATTTTTTTAAATTTCAGTATCATGCATAAAAATTAAAGAAATAGCTGGTCACAACAAAACAAACCCAAAAAGGACATGTGAGGGGTTGAGTAATACTCTGAAATTAAAATCAACTCGCACATACAATATAATAGTACATAACAAAATTCCATGCTTTAAATACTATATAAAAATATGTAAAATGACTATTCTTATCATCAAATAATGATGTACAAAAAATTAGACAAATTTGAAGCACCAACCTAATGTCACCAGTGAAAGCACCCTTGGGTACTTTGTAGCAGTTCTGAGCAGCAACATTAAATTTCTTTGGTATTTTACTTTGTGTGTATTCAAGGTAGATAGTTGGAGGAGCAACAACTATCTCTAAAAGTTAAAAAGATAAATAGAAAATTAATTTATATTTACATAAATGAGACAAAGTGCTTAAAAATTATCCCTTTTGTATTTGTTTCAATTTATTAAAGTAGTACTTAAAGCAATATTTAAACAGTGAGTGACTTAATTTTATAGTGGTTAAGATGCTGGTTTGTAGATGCCAAGTGCTTTTGACTCGGAACCAGTTCGAGCCTACCCTTGGACTATCCCATTCCTGGCTAGCAGCTGTGCTAATCAAGTCATGCTTCATAAACTACTCACTACTCCAGAATCAGGGCCCTTGATCCATCTCTGATTGTTTATACAAACAGATTTTGCCATTAAATACATAATTTTAACTGGTGTTTTAAAAGTGTCTATTGTTTCAGATGCAAGTCTATTTGGATAAATAACACATTCATATTATTTTCATTTTATTTATTATATATTTTTAGTGTTTAAATTTTAAGTAAACTTTAAAGTGTTGTAAAATAGAATCTGTTATTTATCTAAATAGAAAATATTAAAACTATCACTGAATTTTGATTATTACTGACTTGTAACTGAAATAATTAATGCAAATTATAGACAATTAAAAGCAAATAAGTTTTTCAGGGACAAAATAAATTAGTTTTTTGTCAACCAAAATTATGATTTGTTGCCGTGGCACAGTAGATCGCAAAAGAAAGACTAACATAACAAGAAATAATCATTAGAGAAGGCAGAGAATGTAGATAGCAGTGATGTGATAATCTAAGTGAACAGAAGCATATGCAATTGTTAATAAATTGTCAATAAATGGATCATGACATGTGGCTGTTCATATGTTGTACACTCATACCAAGTAGCATAATTAAATTCTAAAGACTTCCAAGAAAAAAATTTGAGTTAAGGAAAAGTTTGTTTGATAATATCATACTGTGTGTGCCTCTGCCTGATAATCGAACTTCATTTAGACTGCCCATTAGGGAAGACTCTCACTAATTTAACTGTTAGTTTGTCATACAAGAGAAGCATGTTTTCACTTAATGCTCTTTCTACATAAGAGTTCCTGTATGACATAATTAGAGTGATTTTGATGAAGAGGTACATGTTGAGGTGAGAGCCAGAGATGATGATGATAATAATGACAAAGCAGTAACAACAATAACAACCAGTTTATTTAGCACTTGGATGATTTCTGAGGAAAAGTGTTCCTCATCAAAACATCAACAGCATATAAATTCCCCAACATGTAACTCTTCAAAATCTCTCTAATTATGTCACACAGGAACTGTTATGTAGAAAGAGCATTTAGTGAAAACATGCTTCTCTTGTATGACAAACTAACAGTTAAATTAGTGATGAGACAGTTAATAGCTACAAGACCACATCTTCATTTATGATAAATATATTTGTCAAATCACAGAAAAAATAAAGCAGCAGAATTGCAAGGTTGCTTCTAATGTACTGGAAATGCAACAAAATGGAAAAGCAAACAAGCAGCTTCTGAATGCAGTGTTTGCAAAAGGATGGAATATTAAGAATACTATAAAGAATATTCATACCTATTTTAAGCCATAGATATTGCTCCAATCTTGAAAAATTGTTAGTCATATATGTAGATTTTTACCAAAAAATAATTATTTAAAATCACCAAATTAGCTGCAACTTTTTTATGTATAAAAATATATCCCAAACAAACTGATAATTAAGTATAATAGGCCCTACTCTAAAGAATATTTGTGCAAAACTGTAGCCATAGATATTGCTTCAATCTTCAAAAGTCATTAATCATATATTGATTTTTATCAAAAAAAACTTATTTAAAATCACTGAACTGAGCCTGCAACTTTCTTATTTATAAAAAATATCCCAAACTAACTGGAATAATAAGCATAATGCACAGAAGAATATTTGTGAGAAATTTTGCCATAGATATTGCTTCAATCTTGAAAATCATTAATAACATATTGATTATTATCAAAAAAACTACTTAATATCACTGAACTGCTGTAACTTTTATATTTATTAAAACAATATAATTGCTGGAAAACAATATGTTGGCTGATATTATTTGTGTAGAAGTTAATTAATTATGTGACTTTCTTTGAAGTATATCTTTCAAGTACAATGATGTTGACCTGAATTATATTAAATATCATTTCTATATCATAGTGGTATTGTTATTAGTACTGATTATATATATTTATATTATGTATGATAGACATTATATATTACTTTTCTTATTATATATATAGGTATATGTTACACACCAAGTTATTAGTCTAAGTTATGATTATTGCTATATAACTGATTGACATAGAATTATCTTTTTGTTAGTACTTATAATATATATTAGTAATCATTAATCTGTATTCTTATTGTGTTGTATTTAATTAATTTAAATTTGTTGTTGAAACCCAGTAAAAGTAAGGCAGTAAAAAAATGGACATTATAGAATTTTAGAATCATAGAATTTTTTTTGAAAGAGATGCAGCTAGTTTGGGGATTTTAAATAGTTATTTTTGTTAAAAATCAATATATATATATATGGTTAAATTTTTTCACAAATATTCTTTGTTAATTTAGCCAGGCTATATTTTTATAAATTAAAAAGTTGCGGTTAGTTTAGTGTTTATTCTAGTTAGTTTTGGGGATTTCTAGCTAGTTCTGGAAATACAAATAACCTTATTGATTAAAATATTATATCACATGTAACTATTAATATTAAATAATGGTTAATTTGACATAATTTAGAAGCTTTATTAATTAAATGTTATATTGTATGTAGATATTAAAAATTGTTAATTTGACATAATTTAAAACTTTATTAATTTAAATATTGATTGATTATATGAAAACCATTAATTTAGTGAAAATTTATTAATATAAATATAATAAATAAATAATTTATATAAATATACATCATAATGTAATTACTAATAATGTCAATGATTGTTTAGTGTATGCAATATTAATCAAATAAAATTTATATTAAGTCAAAAATAATACTTTTTTGTTTTACTAGAACAAATTTATTAATAAATATAAAGAAAATTAAAAATAAATTTCATTTTAAATATAATACATTTTGTAACATACTGATGATGTGCTAATTAAATATTTAAGCTTATAGGTTAATATATACCAATTGTATTTTGGCCTTTGCCTTTGGTCCAAATATATAATTAACATTCATATATTCTTGTTTAACTGCATCAAAATTTATTATAAAAAATAAAGCCTAGCCGAGTAATTAATATGAAAAAAAGTTGAAATAAATTTTTAACTTTTTTTACATTCCATGAAAGGTTACAAACTTACAGGTTTAATAATAATGGATTCAATATTGATAGTTATCACCAGTATAATAAACTAAAATTTTAATAAAAAATATTTCAAATCTTGCTTACCTTTTTAAAACTACTACAGCAAAATTATTTTTAAATTGGTTATGTTTAACTATACATCAACATTTTAAAATTCAAAATAAGAAATGTAAAATTACCTGTTTTAGGATCAACAGTTGCTTTCGATAGAAAACCAATAATTTTATCAATTTCTGCCTTGGAACCATTCATCTTCCAATTACCCCCAACAAAAAATTTACGATCACTTGACATAGTTTAATGAATATTAAAAATTGATACACAATCAACGTCACGTATTCAATGTGAAAAAAATTACTAGTTGAATTACCCGGTAAATGTTCACAATTAAACAACACAAATAAACCTACAAATGTTGCTAATCATGGGTGAAAGGGAGGTTACTGTAAAACGCACAGATGGAGAGAAATGTGATATTTTAGTTATCAATTACTATCACTTTTTTATTATACTATATTGTGTGTTTACTTTCAAAAATTATAATGATGATATTACTTATAGACACCATGTTTAAATAACAAGAGTATCGTTAGAAGCTAAATAATGTTTTTTCAATATTAGTATTTTACTCTTTCATTCAATAAATACATATTAATATGTAATACAAAAAAGTATTCCGAATTTTGATACTGTAAACTCTTTTAACTGGGGAGGAGGCATTTACCATAAATTGAGCGTACGCAGACATACAGAATCGGAGTGAAAGTGGTAAACATTTAAAAAATCTAATCATACGTACTTTAAAGCTATGGATGACAATAGGGCGTATGAATAAAAAAAGTAAAAGGTATGAAGCATATGCTTCAAAGTAAAAGCAAAAGGTCGGAGGTT
>JAUZND010037435.1:0-17167 GCA_034780555.1 Coelogynopora nodosa
CTTACACCAACATCTGACATGATATCACACATCTTTCCTCAACATTTGACATGATATCAGACATCTTACACCAACATCTGACATGATATCACACATCTTTCCTCAACATTTGACATGATATCAGACATCTTACACCAACATTTGACATGATATCAGACATCTTACACCAACATCTGACATGATATCAGACATCTTTCGTCAACATCTGACATGATATCACACATCTTACACCAACATCTGACATGATATCATAGATCTTACGCCAACATCTGACATTATGTGATAGATGAAATACAATCAAATAAAAACGATAGCATCAATAGAATAGAACTCTAATTTATAATTATTTTCTAATTGTGTTTTAGTTGCTTTGTAAATTTGTGTTGTGGATGTTGATGTAAAATATAATCTCAGACGTTCGTGTCGATTTATAATCTGTAATGTCGGTGTACATGTAATCATTATTGAATTGATGCTACCATCACATAATGGATTTCTAATTGATAACTAAAGATAATTTATTTCAAAATCGATTGTATTATTTATTATTGATATGTATGATTTAGTATATTTCTTTAATGATTTCTTTCCCAATGATTTTTAAATATATTATTTTCATGTTGGATTAGCTTGTGAATGATGAGTTATTCCTTTTGATATTCTTATAAGTCCTACATCATCTTAATATTTTGTATTAAGTCTGTCACTTTAATATAAATTCATTTTATAAAAGTATTTAGAATCCTCTCGAAAAATGACCTATCTGTTCACCTTCGGTACATTAGATCTAACAAAATCATTCTGATTTTCTGTTTATATTTACTTTAATTTCAGATTAAATAAATAAGTATCTGGAGGTTAAACAGATAAAAATGGGTAAAAGTTTTGTGCTATACATAATTTTGACTTATCATATATCCGAAATAATGTTTTATGGATTATATTTAACTAATTTAAATCAATATCTAAAATTACTATTTAGTCTCAGTTTGAAAAACATCAATTAAACAAATATAGGCAAATATTTGGCGATATATTTTTTTAGATATAAAACATTAACTAAACAATAAAATTATAAAGTGTTTAATGGAAGTTGTAAATCTCTAACTAGACTGTGGGACACATTTTCAGGGGAATTATTGTTACTAATTTAATCTTTTTAAGCAGGAATAATATCAATTAATAAATGCTAGTTATTTTGTTTTATACAATATAATATGATACAACCGTATTAGGGTTTGTTTTATCATACACTTTAAAATAGTAATAGTTTTATTTTTTGATAATGCATATAACAATGTTTATTAAATGCTGCTTAAAACACATTATATTGATTCAAACGATCATTAATTATATGACGACAACGTATTTATTATTGTATATTATAATATTACAAAGGAGCGTGCACAGTAGTATTTAAGGTGGCAACCTCATTCTGGAATTAAATAATGAAATATAGCAAAACTTTTGCAATATATATCGCCATAATTTATAAATTTAATAAATAAAAGTTTTAAAAATAAAATCCCGTCCATTCAATTCAACTATATAACCAGTTCCTTCTTACCAGATATCCCAGTATCCTATTGAGTAACTTGGCCTAATTTCGTCAGCTAAAGTCGCACGAAGACACTCGAATATTATTGATCGGTTATATATGCAGAAAATAAATACACTGCATTATAACGGGATTGTTGATAAAATAAAGGTTTGGATTATATAATTTTGTAGTAGGCCGATTTTAGTAATCAATGTTTAGTATTTTCAATATGTTTTTTTATTGCGTTATATTACAGTATTTACATAAATATTCATTCTGATTCACAATTATACACATTGTGGGTGGCGTAATGGAGTGATAGAACGCATAGACTGCATACATTTATGCTTGGTATAATAGAACAGGTGGGATAATGTGATTATACACGTGAAAAAATCATTATTTACGCATATTAGAATAAGTTCTTGATGATAGAATGATAAAAAAACGAGGCAAGTAGTAATTGTATATGTTGCATCAATTGTATCATTCAACATTGAATAAAGTTAGTATTGATAAGCAACTAGCCTTGCAGTGAATTATATATTATTATATTTTCCAAATTAGTAGACTTCCTCCAACTATTTAATGTCCACTTTGAACACGTAAAGTGTGTGTTGTTTGCTTTCATTGAGTTGACTTGTTGTGAGAGTAAGCAAGTTGACTTTTGAGAAAACTTCTTGATGTTATGTTATCCCCATTCCTCAAGCCAGCAAGTGAAGGTTGCCCAACAAACAGAGAGAAACTGGTATTAGGTACACCGGACTGTTTAATCTTCGAACGAACACGGCTCATGAAGCAGCACCGAACACTTCACGATATTAAAACAAAGTTGATAAGAATGAAAAAATCTATATAAGCAACTAAAATAGCTGTTTGAAGAGTCACAAAATTGACGCAGAGGAAAAAATAGGTATATTGAAGCTGCCATGCTCTTCTCTGGGACGGACGGTGTTTCCCGGTAACAATTGGACACTTTGGGGGAGTGTAACTCTGCAAACCTTGAGAATGTTGCTCTGGTAAACAAGAACAGACAGCACACACAAATTGACTGGGGTGAACTGGACTATTATGGCAGTGATCCAAATACTGGGATGACAACAGTCCTGCGGTGTTTTTGTTTATGAAAAAGGTGTTGTTTTTTTGTGCATACAAACTGTGGAGTAAACCAAGATTTATAAGTTTAACGATACATTGTGCTGTTACGCTAGCTCAGCTCTAAGCATGTATAAAAGAAACATAATTAAAATGCATTTGTAGCATGCTATTATAATGCAAACACATTTAAAATAAGCCTTCAACTATAGAAAGAAAATATTTTTGTTAGTAAAACTTGAACAATCCAGAAACATAGTAAGACGAAAGACAGCTATAATCACCATCAAGTTCATTTATGACAAGTTTTTGAAATATTTTTATCCGTCTTGTAAATATTCGATGCATTTTTTTACTTTACTGACGTGAAACTAAACATATGAAATACATGAAATAATAATAAAATTAATCAATTAAATAAAAAGGAACATTTTAATAAAAATTAAAGTTTGTAAAATGAAATTCATTGTATCACGTACAGTAAGTGATACATATTATATTTCCCTTAAAATATGAAATAATGCAAACACAATTATTAAATTATAATCTACATTTTTAAGTGGCTATATTAAGTGCGTACGTTATTAAATATATATATATATTTTTAAATACCCGTAAATTACTTCTAAAGGATAAAAAATGAATGTAATAATGAAGTGATGTATTATTTCGTATTTTAAGAAGTTTATATTAATGTTTCATCACTTTTTTATCAATACAAAATGTATGATATGATTGATTTATGTTAATAGAAGTTAAAAACGCGTATTAATAATATGAATTATCGATTTGTCTTAAAATTATGTGTTTCATTTATATATAATTGTCCAATTTTCTTATTGTTTAGCTGCGTAGTAAATGGTTAGTATTATACATGTATCATAATATCAATCCATGATATTCAGAATTATGTGATGCGTTTTTATAAACAAATCAGATAAGTAAGTATACAAATATATCAATATATAGTTTCGATAATCAAATTAATTATGTTTAAGAGAACTTTTTCCACATTTGAAAATAGTCTGATGATATCACAACTAGTATATTATAATTATACAAATAAATAAATACTCTATCATAATCAAACGGTAAGTGATGCATGTGGATGATCTTTTAGCATCACTTTGTTAAAAATAATATTTAGATGCTACTCAACTATAGTTACTCAGTATAGCTACTTGATACGGTATCTTACGAACTTACGAAGCCGTAATTTAAAAGAATTAATATCAAAAATGTAAAAGCCAGGATGTTGCCGCATCTAGGCTAGAAATACTACTGTCATACTACTGCAAATTTGTAATATAAAAAGTATGGGTTTGAAAGGAAAAAAGCGACTATTACATTTATATGGTCATTGTGTGAATTATGAGTTTGCTTAGCCTATATTTAAAATAATATTTACTGGTCATTGTTGGTTGACATTTTTACTGTACTGATTTATATCTGTAGTTCTTAACATTGTAACATTTATGATAAACAATTATCAAAAGTTATTAACCTTTTATTTGAAGCATTTGCTTATTAGTTGTTTCACTATTATATTGTTAATCAATAGATACATACCGGAAACATTGACTATAGTTGACAATAATAGATTTTAAATCATTTGGTACACAACATGTAAAGGCTGTTGACATTAACAAAATTCGACAAAGTATTAAAAATAGTTGTTTGTTCTATTCAATCGTATTTTGAAAAATTGTATAACAGATTGCCTTACCAAATTTGCCTATATCTATATAATTATGCAATATGTGAATATATAATATTTTACAATACATAAACATAATTTTTCTCAACTATTTCAAACAGACAGAAAATAATAAGTTTATGTGGAATTAGATAAATGAACTTTGTCATATAAATGAGCCCTGAGTTAGCCTACAATATAAGCATTCATCGAAATATTTAGGCACTATCCAGTTGGAAAGAGATTCACAACATATTAACAAACAATTTAAAATAGGATTACATGTACATGATAAATTCTAATTATGATGTACCTTATCGTAAATCTTGGCCATCGACAGTTCTGTTTCAACAATCATCACCATTATACCGAAACAGGCAAAGGCAAGTGAGTAGTCAGAAATACGCTTTCTCTTCTCGAACAACTCTTTCCTTTGTCCAAGCCTGTAGCCGACGCTTTGAGCCGACTTTTGCTGGCGGGAGCTGTTGAAAGCATCTTTCCGTTCTTGAAAGGCGTTCTGACGCTGCGAGTCAAAACTAAGCAGAGCGGTGTTGGCCGAATCTAGTTTGCCAGTAGCTGTCACATCAACTTCTGGGACACTCCCAACTGAGGAAAACGACTTGGCCTGTTTGTCAAGTTTAAATTCTTCAGCGCGTTTGAGCTGTTTGAAACCTGATATTGAGAAAGAAAAAAGTCATTAAAGAACACGTCGTCATTATAAAAGTGTCAAAGAGATAATGTTATATGTTTCGGTTTGATTACTTTCTCTGTCACCATAATTACTGTAAAAAGTGTTTTTGTAATTATCTGGTTATTGCACCTAACTATTGTTTTGACAAGCGAATTTAGAGTATTATTGAATGTATCTTGTGTCGTAAAATAGGGAAACTGATTCAACTACAGACCATTAATAACCTATATAGAGTACAAACTAATTGACCACCTATAGTTAATATCGAATAATAATGAGGGTCCACTTAAAAATAAAATAAGACATTTAAAGTGTGTAGATAATTGCAGCCATAAAAAATCAAACAGGAAAAAGGGGTTTGAGCACTGAAACAATACCGTACTGCATACAAATCAATCAATTTTAGAACATTATGACTTAACTTTAGCTTTAAATGAACATTTTAAAAATTAAAACAAGTTTATTGAATAAGGGAAGTGTGACGGTAGCGCGCTATCAAACCAGTTAGACACACCGCTGAGGGTCCTAAGTCCCACACCTTATTAATTTTCCTCGATTAATCCTCGAGTCTGCTTCCACATGGGAGCAAGGAGCAAGCGTTGAAGTTATGGTGCCTCTGGATGAGTACCCAAATTGATCCTCCACCGTGTTGTAGATTGTCTTGTCACCTTCAGTTTCATAGTCCACACATTTCTGTGCAAGAAACAGAAACAATTCCAATTTGTTTTCATTGTTTCGAAAAAAGCCTGGCCAGTTGCATGAAATTCTTGTGGAGGATGAAACCCGATGCCGAGTGCCACAGCTTCTCTTATCTCTTGTTGCGTTTTTCAAGCTGTCTGACTTGTAAACAGCCCATACAATTTCGATTCGACTGAGAGTGTTCTGTTCCTTCACCATATATGGTAGGAAGACCTCCTTGGCATAATCATCAAAGATACCACAGGTTCTTATGCTGGTAGAATTCAGCAAAATCGCCTTATCTAGTTTGAAATATTGTGCCATGTTTCGACTTAGCCGCTGGACTATATGATTAACTATAACATATTTAAATAATATTGACATCATTATGCCAGTCGAACATGAAATTATCTTTACAAATGACATCGATAATTTAGGATAGCCTAATGCATGGTAATATTTTGATGATGGTAATAAATGGCAATAAAAAACGATAATCCATAATTCAAAACTCTTTGTGATTTAATCTTTATAGTTTACTAATAATGTTATGAAGTTAACAAACTATATGTTAAAATAGTTTAATAATCTATTTTCAGAAATTCTTAGTTTAAGTCGCATAAATGACTTGATACTTTGTAACTGTGCAATAATATGTACAATATATATGTTACGTAATGTTAGTTATTTTAGTATTCATTAAAATTTCCAGCTCAAGAAAAGTTTTCTTGAAATAAAAGGGATAAACTCTGCGTCGATTTTAAAAACTGTTAAATATTATAAGTTTGCTTATATGAAAAAATCCGCGGTATACTCTTTGATGTATGGTGCTGTATCGCTCGATGTGTCCATTATTTCCATTAAAAAGTTACTAATACGTGTTTTTATTTATTTTTATATGAATGTTATGAGCCAACAAATATTACAATATTAACATTATTAAGAGCCGATAAAGATCCAAAACATTGAGTATAGATGTAATACTTTAAACTGTTTATAAATGTAACATATTACATCGACGCAGTGCATTTGTATATCATACTATTTTGTTAGTTTATGAATATTATCTGCATTGCGTCAAGTACGATTTTGTACTTGTTTATATTTATTACTTTACTTACGTTAGAATTAAACCATTGTTTTTTGCTATATATTGTATCGACTGTTATATGGAGTACACAAGCCGGCTATATTACTATTTTACCAATTTCATCGCTCAATTAGAAACATGGCGTGATATTTAAAGATAACTTGCTTGAAGACAGGAATATGATATAATTGTATTGATTAACTTTTTATAATAGTATTATTGTTACCTACTTCTTCATTTCAGAGACAGCTCAACAAAATCAGGGCGACATCAGCTATTTAAGGATCCTATTGCACGCATTGTCAAATTCCTCATTCACCAGATTGTAAATGTTTTTATCAACTTAAGAAAGAAATAAAAGTGATTAGATGAAATGAACTAAATAATAAAAAGTAATCATTTCCTTTGTGACAAATTTCAATTCGAAATATTCAACATTACACTGTTACATTAGTATTCAGAATTTTAAATCTTTTGTACGTGTTCTTTTTGGTAATATTCAATAGAAATTGTGATTTACTTTGTTATATTTTTACTTAAAATCCATCCTACGTATGATGCAGAATTAATTTTTATAATTTTTAATCAGCATAAGGTTATCGTGTGAATTATAATGCGTTAAATATAATTAATAAAATTGTAAAATATTTATGGTTTGATGGTAACATCATTTTTAAATTTCACTATTCTGCATAGCTTTAATTATTTTGATATTATTATATTATTGTAGTTGCTTTGATAATTTATGATTGTTTAATATATATTGTATAGAATGGAGGTTGCGTGGAATCAAATATTGCTATTTACAACTAAAGAAATAATAGCACTGTACATCATAAAAGAGAATTTACATAGGAAACATATTTAATAGAAAATATAGCCCGAGTTTCTTAAATTATAAATAGTTGAAATACCTTGGTATAATTTATAGGCTATATTAGACATTATGTTTATAATACAGTGGCATAATTTATAGACTATATTAGACATTATGTGTGTAATATCGTGGCATAGTTTATATAATATATTAGACATTATATTTATAATATCGTGGCATAATTTAAAGAATATATTAGACATTATATTTATAATATCGTGGCAACATTTATAAAATATATTAGACATTATATTTATAATACCGTGGTATATTTATAGAATATATATACACAAATGTTATTTTATGATTATATTGGTAATAAATAGTGTTTCCCTATAAATAGTATGTTAAAACATTTGTTAAGTACTTGGAAGGATTTAACAATGAACACCAATCAGAAAAAAACGAATTTCTCAAACGTAATAATTTCTAAGTTATAATTTAATAGATCGCATCAATTTTTTTAATCTTCCACTTTTATAATAAGCTGGTTAAGGTGATGGAATACTGTGATGAAATATATCGACTATCTAGCGAATTGCTGAATAATGTATAATACGAGTCTCTTGTGACACACAATCTTCTTCATTGATGATTATGATTATAGAAAAAGCGTTTCAATGTGTCAAATATATAATTCTGATCACATACTTTAATAAAAGGAAATAGAGTAAATTTAGTATCATAATTACAGTTATAAATAGTCAAACGGATAAAAATGGATAAAATGTTAAATAGGTAATACAGTAAATATATTTACCGGAATTTATATTTTAAAATGATTCGTCAATTATTTGTATATTAAACAAAGATAGCTAAGTTTCATAACAATTCTCATAAGTATACATTTATTAGTAGTGTATCTAATTATTAAAAAACCTTTAATCTTGATTCTCATGTTTGTATAACTGTTCAATATATTAAAAAATATCACTTAAAAATACTATACCTTCAATTAATTGTATTTCAAGTGCTGCAACCATTAGATAATAGACAATTCTTTAAAATTAGTTAATATATTTATAATCATTGCTGCTTTCAATTCAACTAATTTTGATTTAAGCACATTATTTGCCTACACTCTCAGTGACATGAACACACTCTTAGTGATATGAACACACTCTCAGTGACATGAACACACTCTTAGTGATATGAACACACTCTCAGTGATATTAACACACTCTTAGTGATATTAACACACTCTTAGTGATATGAACACACTCTTAGTGATATTAACACACTCTTAGTGATAGTAACACACTCTTAGTGATATGAACACACTCTTAGTGATATTAACACACTCTTAGTGATAGTTATACACTCTCAGTGATATAACACACAAGATGGTATTTGTAAAATAAAAGTTGTTTTTGGTCATAGTTTTAGTCCTCATATATGGCCGATATTTAGAAATCTAAGAAGGAAATTTTATGTTGGTACCTAATTTAAATGTATATAAAGATTATAAAAGTTATTACACATTTGTACGATTTATAGCAATTCGAAAAGCAGAAAATGATATTTTAGCAGAAACCATATGCTCTGGCCAGATCGTAGATGCAACAGTACTAGTCCAGATCACATAATAAATAACACAAATCTCTGATAAATCGATTTTATTAAAACTTAGCAGCATTATTTAAAATGTCATTTATCTCTCTAAATGTGTGCTTCTCATCAAACAACTCTTTTTTGTACTATCCAACTACTGTTAAATGCATGGATTGAAACAAAATGAAACAATTAATAAACAGATGATCCAAATATAGCATAATTCAGAACTACTAATAAGTTACTTTTTCAAAGTGTATAATTAAACAAAACTTTAGTTTAACTAATATAATAAAAAAATTATATAATTAGCGAAACAGAAAAATACAAAATTATTTATTTTAATATAATATAATGCGTTCATTCTGGATTACACTGTTTATTTTAGAGCTTTCACAACCTCTAAAACTTTGTTGAATTATATTTACATACATAAGTTTGGTTATATATTGTTTCCATCGAAATATATTGAACATTTTTGCACAAAGTCTGATGTTGCAGTTTCGTATTTTTTTAATCCACAGTTTACAGTTCTACAAGTCCCAAATATACAAAATATCAGAATATGTGAAATTAAATGGTACAACAGAATGTTAAGTATATACATTATTTCGTTTATGGATCGCTTTTAAAGGGGATGTTAAATTATATTGTGAAAGTAAATAACATAATATGATAAATATATGTGTGAGTAATAAGGTAACACATAAATAATAATGTGTGTTTTATGATAAAAATCGTGATATTGTTGATTTCATAATAAAAATAAAATGTAGAAAACAAATATTATGTGTGAAGAAGTCTTATGCAAAAGTCTTATATAAAGGTAGACCAAAAATATGAGGTGTCAAATAACAGAATCCTCGTTTTGCAGTCTATATCACACTGCTATCAGCCTAATATGCAATTTCAAGTCTGATCTGATTGAAATTTTGAGATGAACAACAATTATATCAGAAGACGGTTAATGTCCAAGTATGGGAGTATGTCCAAGTATGGGAGTATGTCCAAGTATGGGAGTATGTCCATGTATGGGAGTATGTCCATGTATGGGAGTATGTCCAAGTATGGGAGTATTTCCAAGTATGGGAGTATGTCCAAGTATGGGAGTATGTCCAAGTTTGGGAGTATGTCCACGTATAGGAGTATGTCCAAGTATGGGAGTATGTCCAAGTATGGGAGTATGTCCAAGTATGGGAGCATGTCCACGTATGGGAGTATGTCCAAGTATAGGAGTATGTCCAAGTATAGGAGTATGTCCAAGTATGGGAGTATGTCCAAGTATGGGAGTATGTCCAAGTATGGGAGTATGTCCAAGTATGGGAGTGTCCATATCCATTAAGATTCGGCTTATATAAACCACTGCCTTCTTTGTTGCTATATAAGACTGAGTGTTGGTCAATGATCAATAATGACCAGAAGAAAATCAATATAGCTAGAGGCTATTATGTATTTGTATTAGGTACTTGTATTGTGAAATAACTAATCGATTAATATTTTTAATATTTCATGTTAGTCATACAATTAATATAATTTGATCTTAGAAAAAATTGCGAATGTTGCATTATATACATGCAGGCTATTAAAAAAATAACCTGTTGCAATTTGTAAACTTTCGATTTTCCACTTTTCATACAGTTTTTTTCCCCCATTTTCGTTTCGAATGATTTAGTCAATTGTTTTATTTATTATCAACTAAAGATAGTACATTATTACTCGTCCTTGAACTTAAAGCCTGTAATAGGTTTATATGCTCTTACCGTATAACTAATAATAATGAACTCCTTGATTTATCGGAGAAACAATTTCGCTAACTTTATCCTAAATTGTGATCATTTTCTTCTTCGACTTAAAATGAGATATATTGAAACTCCTCTAATTATTTTAGTCTTCTATCTACACCGCGGCATAATTAAGGCTAAGTTGAGATATTATTATACCGCTTTATATTAAATTATTATAATTAAAAATGTATATTAAAAATATTTTGAAAAACTTTTATGATGAAATATTTCCGAAATAATTTAAAAAATAACCATTTTGGACGAAGGTTATAACAAATAACTTGAAGAGTATTTCAATTTAAGACTAGTTTACTTCAGCTATGTTTCATGTTGAGTTTGTTGTATATTTTTAGAATCTAACAATTTTAGAATTTTAGTCGATAATTAGGTGAAGAGTACAATCACTTTTAAAATAAAGTTTTCTTGCTGCGTTCTCTCGTATAAAACATGTTTACAACCAACTCTTTACTTTCAAACGATGACATGATAATACAACTCCTATTTTGTTGGTAAATGATTATTACTCGGCAGAAACCATTCTCTCTTTGCAATTAACAACAATCTTCTATAGCGGTATTTATTGTCTATTGAAAGCTTTTCTATTTTCTTTTATAAACTCTTACCATTTGTGCTGACTTTACGGGTACGTTAAGACTTGCGTTTTATCTTATTTTAACTGCAACAATACATGCCTAGTCCTGCTCACTATCATATTCTGAAAGTGAAGCTATTATCTATCTCTATGATAGTTAATGCCTGTTGCATTAGGTCTAATTAAGAAATGCAGGATTTAATTAAATGCTGTTTTCAACACACGTCTGAGTAGGAGTGGCGAAGTGAATTATTAATGAATGACTTTAATTTTAGAACTTTGACGTTCTAAGTTCTCTGAGTAATTTATGATTGCTTTATTGATAATTTGCTAAATAAACCGTAATCGTACTACTGTAAACATAGTATATCAAGGTCAATTAAGATGATCGATCTCTTTCTTCATTATTCACAAAAAAATGTCATAATAAAACATTAACCCGCTAAAGTAGAAGAGGTAGCTAAACAATGGGACAGACTTTGTAAATAGTACATTTACTTATTAAATATGACATAATACATGGTTTGAAAGGTAAATGTATTTTTAAAAGTTATCTAAAATGTGATTTTTTATTTTACAGATGACGTAATTATATCTTATAGTTGAATTCTATTTAAAGAAAATTTTACAAAATAATCTATCAATAAATATTAAGTATAGTTTGATGGTAATATACATAACCTGAAATATAAATTGTCAAATTTGTTGATATCAGAAAAATATTGTATAAGACGCAGAATCATGTGTTTTATAAATAGGTCAAATGTTACCTTCACAAAATACAATCCCAAGTGATTCATTTTTGTGAAAGTTATATAAATTACTTTTATTCTGTATTGAGTCCATATTCCAACATCGCAGTTCCATCGGATGTAAATCAAGTTTTATCCCCCCCTCGTTCCTCACTTTAAATGATTACTTATGTATATATATACAATAATCACCACATAGTTGAAAATACATAATTCGTTTAAATTCTGTAATTTACATTATTAATAATTTATGATTATGATAATATTTCAATGTTTCAATTTACATCACGTTTATGATGTCCTCTGCCATGAACGTCCAATATCATATTTAAAATATAATTGATGTCATCTGCTATAAACGTCCAATTTCATATTTAAAATATCATTAATGTGTTTTGCCATAAACGTCCAAGCTCATATTAAAGATATCAATTATGTGTTTTGCCATAAACGTCCATTATCATATTTAAAATATAATTGATGTCATCTGCTATAAACGTCCAATTTCATATTTTAAAATATATCCCTATATTACCACCAACTTAAAGGACGAAACCATTTAAAAAAAATTTTTTCGCATTCACTAATTTCCAGGCCATTACAGAAATGTAACTGTCATTTTTAAACAGCTTGTACAATCATTTTCCAAATGTCTAAATATGTACAATGCAATTAGATTCTAAAATTTTTTAAATATTTTATTTAATCATTTGATACATCGCAAATATTATATCAGGCCAAACGAAACCACGAAGGGTCGCTAACGGAGATGAAGAGCACGAGGGAGGATTCCAATTTGTTCCGAGACAACAAGCATATTAACCACTTGGTTATTCTCATTCCAATCTTTGTATTTGTGTTTACAATTTATTTTTGAGTGCCAATTCTTACACTTGATTTGTAGACAATATATGCTATAAAATAAATTTAACATTTCCGCAGACTTGATCAAAAAAAATTTTTACACTTTTCTATAAAATAGTTTTTCAAATAATCTATTCTATTTTATTATTATTTAATTTACATATTTTTAATAAAACATTTTTATTCACAATTTTTACAATAAATACCTAATTTTGGACAAATATCACGTTTTTATAGTCGAAGAGAACATGTGTTTAACTTTATGCAAGCATTAAGCCAACATTACCTACATGTTATCACAAATTCAAATAGTTAAATATTAACAAATTTTAATAAATAAAATGTATGGGTAAATAACATTGATATTCATTTATTTTCAAATTGTTTTTTCTTTTATATACACATCGTTCAATCTACTTTAGAGTATTGTTACAAGTATCCTTCTCAGTTCAAAATTAAGGGATGTAAAATTTCACAATCTCAGCTTAATTTAAACAACAATTCTAAACAGTCTGAGAATACTATCTATATCTTTAATTATATCGACGAACAAGAAGGACTGAGCAATCCATTCTCGCCTTTATTCTAGTGATTTTACTTTTTATTCCACCCCCCCCCCTCCCTCACTCGCTCTCCCCAAACCACGCATATGAGCGTAAAGGTCTTGATTTATAGCCAGTCATTTGAATTTGGACACAACTTCCAACGTTATCTAAGGCGAACGGCCAGATATAAGTTTTTACTTATAGTAGTTCAGTGGTTCTCCCCTCACTGTAATGGTGTACTAATCTCTGATAATCAACCAGAACTATGAAAACAGGGAGCACGCATTACCCCAAGACAGCTTGCCTGCCTGCTTGCTCTCTAACCGCCGCCAATTCATAGTTTTTTTCCTCTATGAGGAACGGTGGGAAATTAAATAATGCCGAAAGTTAATAAAATATCTTGTTTATGCTCCAAATAAAAAACGCAACTGTTCAGCATTGGTTAATTAATCGTTGTTAAAGTTAACGCTGAACATTTCTAGATATGTCTTTAGTAATTATGTATTACGTCTACGTCGTTGATTAGCATGTTTAGGCGATATTATTACAATACGTAATTAAATAAAGAATTAACGAGTCGATGTTTATAAATGGCTAAATGAGTAAATAAAATAAAATAATTATTTTTATAAACGTACCGTGTAGACTAAGATAATTGTATATTTGTATAATTTATGACACACTCCAAATGATATGTCTATTTTTTTATTTTTCAGTTTTCTTTTTCACTGTTGCAGAATATGTCTAATTGGCCTATACGAATTACGTGCAGATGGTTTAGTTTTTTCGTTGCTCAGAAAATAAACAATTAAGTAATGAAGTAGATTTATCCGGAATATCAAAATATCTATACTTCGTGGATTTATAATACTGTTACATATTGCAATTAACATATCTAGTTGATATATTGAATGAGGCTAAGAATTGTCCTGCTTTTGTTGCTTTATTAAAGCCATGCTAGTCATCATTTATCAACCACATCTATGTTTTATTTACAATCTTATTAAATTAAACTACATGCAATTTTATTCTGTCAATATGTTTAAATTATAAAAGAATATCTTATAGAGGATTTTTCAATCTTCAATAATGTGTACTTTAAGGGAATGTACCCATATTCTTCAATCTTCAATATCTACTTTAAAGGAATGTACCCGTTATTCGTGCTCCATTTCACACAATGTTCTTTCGAAATGAACATTTCCTTCACAAATATTTTTTAAATAATACGTTTGTATTAAACTTAGTAAATATATAACATTTATAACTGCATTTATATATGTATACCTTGAAAAATTAACCAAAGAGCGAATATGTTATAATATACTGTATAAATGTTTAGATTTCTTCTTATAAATAGTATCGCTTTTCCTTTAACAAGGCATGCAGCTATAGTTAACAATAATAGTCAGTAAAACAATATTATTTCATGACAAATAGGCTCTATATAAACAAGAATATATTTAAATATAAATCTAAATAGTTCCGAAATGTAAGTCCAACTCACCAATTTATGTATAATTATAAAACTTTTATAATTTCGTTCAATACATTCATTTTGTTTACTTTAATTTGCATCAACTTATAGTTCATTTAAAATCACTTTACAGTGCCCACAACATAATTAAATCTTAATAATAAATAATATATTCATTATAACAATATATTGCTGCTTCCCGTGTTTTAGTATTAAAACCTTAAATTTGATTATTTGTATAAAAATTTAACTTCAAAAAATAAAATTAACATTTAATGATGACGAAATATAGATAGTTATTTATTAAAATAAATGAAACATTTACGTTTTCTAAAAATTATCCGCATTAAATTTTGTTAACTAAAATTAACAAAATTAAAACTAAACATTACATTTTAATTCCTTTCACTAATAATAATAGGAAAATAAACCCTTAAACAATACAATCAATTTTGAATTTAATTTCATTATTTATATGAAATATTAGCAAACCACAACTTTGCATTAGTTGTAGGTGCATAATAAATTAGTAGGCCTATGATTACAATAGGTTTTCTACATGTCTCATACTTTACAAATAACAAACATATATAGACTACCTATCCATTTGCGAAGACAATCATGATAATATTTTTATTTAAAAAATGTTTTGTCAACATTGAAGTACAAGGGTTTTTTGGATATTTTTTTAAATATAAAATATTTTTAATTAAATATTTTTCATTTCTTTTCATGTTTTCATTTCAGATTAAACGAATATTATTATTGATACACATGATAAGCAAAGTCTAAATTTGAATAACTGACTTTCACAATGAATATAATACAATGTAATATAACATCATAATTAAAATTATTTTAATGTATTTATTTATAATAACAAACTGACATTAGCTTATGATTATTGTATGTGGATTATTCCTATGAGGTGACACATTTTTTAGATTGATTATGTGTTTAGTTGCCGTACAAGATAGGTACTTTTAGAATACATAGATAACAATACATCGTCTTCAGAAACTGGATAAAAGGTTTGGCACATTTTGAGTAAAGTGAGAATGTTTTAATTCTAGCAACTTTGCAATCAATAATCGGAAAACTCCTCATAAACACATTAAGTAGCTCCCTCTACACGAATTTGCAATAAGAACGGGATGTTTGGTAATCGTCACTGTTACATACTAAGTCAACATGAAAAGTTTTAGGTTTTCTTTCTTGTAAATTTTCGACCGATGCATCATATCACTTCTTCTATATAGTTAGATTGTTTAGAAAAAGTTAATTATAAAACAAATTGACTTTTATAGATGTTTAATTATTACTAATGTGTTGCATTTAAAATCGAAATCAAAAACACATTTACTCACCATTATTATACAGTTGTGTTTTATGAAATGGAAAATAAAATACGGTTAACTTTAAAACTCTTTTATTTTTATATCGCACATTTTTCTGACTAAACGATAGTTCTAGTTAATAAAATGTTAGGTCTTTATATTAAAAGTTACTGTTATATATACGTCCATAACTTGCATTCCACAATATCCTATTAACATACCTACACATTCAGAGTTTGCAAGTGCAAAAATTAACGACAACTTGATTATTGAATCAAGTGAGGAAAGAGGAAAGTGCAAATAAAAGTTGGAAGAACTTTGATAGACCATAATTTCAGAAATAGCTTCAAATCCTGAAAGTAGGTGATATCTTATACTTTATTATCTATAAACAGAATATATCTTTTTCTAATTATATATGTAATCGTATCAAATATTTTAAAACGACCGAAATAACCATGTATATATATATATAACTGCAGGTACATATAATTACCTGTACTTTCTAACTCATTTATATATGAATCTAATGACTACTTTCATACGGTTCTCTATGTGAATCTAATGACTACTTTCATACGGTTCTCTATGTGAATCT
>JAUZND010037446.1:0-44997 GCA_034780555.1 Coelogynopora nodosa
AAAATCATCTTAAATTTTTAATTTTCTGTTGTGGTTACTAGTAAATACATTTTTTGTTTTGTAAAATAAAGTTTATTTCATGTAATGTTTTTCAATTACCAGCACTGCTTGTACCAGCAAAATTGAACTGGTACCAGTTACCAGCAAATTTGAACTTTTACCAGTTTTTTTCCATCCCTGAATATATTTTACTAATAATTCAGATACGTAAAATATTTATTAATTTTTAGTAAAAATTTTTTACTAATTAATTATAAATTATAATTTTTGACACAATTTTTATAAAGTTGACAGTAAATAAATTCTATGTTCATTCTAATTATTTATTATCATAGAAGCGTCAATTTTTTTGTTTGGTTTTTAATTGGTTTAATTGGTCAGTCATAGACTTCCTTTTGACAAATTTTAAATATTTGCGTTGGCTTAATTTAACTGTTTTACACCTTATTCACCTTTTAAATTTAAATTTTATTCAATTTTAAATATTATATTTTCATCTCTCATGTAAATGATGGTGACTGTATTTACATAAATATCTCAGATGTAATTGAAGCAATAAATAAACTTAAAATCCATGGTTAAATCTAAATTATTAGACATAATTAAAAGATTTACAAAACCATAAAGAACTATCTATAATTCTAGATCAAATTCTACATTTTAAAATCTAAACCAAAAAAATACTTTTAATTTAAGACTTTATCCACCTTTATAAAAAAATTGGAACATTTTACCATATATAATTAACATTACAAGTGTGTCAAACTAGCAAACTTGAAGTAAGAAAAGCAAATAATGTAAACCAGATCAAAGCTGGTTCAATACATCAATTCATGTGTCCCATTTCCAAAAAAATATTGGGTGGGCAACAAAAGTAGCATATAATGTATATCAAATAATATCAGTGTTTTATATACTTCATCAAGAGACTGGTTGTGATTAAAATTAAACGTAAAAACATCTTTTCAATTCAATTTAAAAAAAAAGTATTTTATTATTTGAAAAATCCAATTAAATTCGTAATCGCGTGAGTCAAGTAGAAACAATTAAAAAGTGTGTGTACATTATTCACAACCCATGTACGAAATTAAACAAGAATAATATCGCCAAGTCACTGATACTCCACAACATTAAACAACAACTGCACAATATAACTAGGCAGGAGAAAGTTTAAAAAACTGCAGGTTGGAAAATTTATCCAAAAATTTTGATAGATTAATTTCTCTTAAGCAATAATATATGGTCCTTGAAGAAGCATAGGATTTTTACAAAAAATAAAAAAATTTATGGAGATTAACATACAATCAATTATCGGTACAGGGTTTCAATTAAGAGTCTCTCCTTTTGAAACGGTCTTATCGCTCAAAAAGCAGATACAACACCTCAAAGGTTATTATTGTTTTAAATAAAACTTTTTAATATTTTATTCAAATTTAGAAATACCCACCTCTCAAATAAATCTCATATGGCAATCTGAAGAAATGAAAGACGGACAACATTTGATAGATTACGGAGTATACGATGGAGCAACAATAAAAATGGTTACGTCGATTCGTGGTGGACCAATATCAACGCAAATATCACGAGGTATTTCCTTCCAACCTTTAATATATTTTATTTAATTTTTTAGAAACCCACAAAACTTTCATTGATTTTGACGATATTATTGAAAACTTGTCCAGTGAAACGAAAAAATCTCGCAGAAAAAGCCAACAAAACTCGGAAACATCTAGCCGGCAAAACGATGGACAAAACACTGTCAAGGAATTGCAAATAGTAAACAGACCTAGCCTATCGGGAACAGACATGTCACCTTTTGCCCTTCTTATTTTTCAAGATGGAGATAGTCTCAATTATTATAGATTGATGGACGATCAGTCGACAGAACAAGGATATGACGACATGGAGTACAATTCCATGTCCTCCAGTTCGGGATCTACAAGAAGAAACGAAAACCTTATATTAAAGTCCAAAATGGACGACATTATAGAGAAGATTAATGCTAAAAAACTCAACAAACTAGACAATACGAAAACTTCTTCAGTAAATTATTTTGATAATGTAGCTTTTACAGACACCAAGAAAACCCCCCTCACCCTTCCATTTTGTTTAAACTCGCGAGAAGATAAAAACAACCAACTCCCAGAGATTAATTCATTTTCACATACGCAACCTCGCATGTTAACCTCTGTTAAAAATACACAACTTCCCAAAGTAAACGTCGAAAATAAAACTAGACGGTTCACCGTGTCTAACCCAATCCCTTCTCATAATTCACGAGGAAGATTTAGCAATGAAACTTCAATTCAGTATTCTAATACTCAAACTTTCCCTCATATATCCAAAAGTTTTGATAAACGACGCTATTTGAAAAAACTGCACAAAAAGTACTCGCTACAAGAAAATGCAAGTCAGACGACAGATTCTAAAATCGATTCGTATTATTCAAAGCTTTTAATGCTAAGGGAATACAAGCCGCGAGTTTCACCTAGAAGTCTTTTAGACGTAGATATGGCACGAATAAAGCCTAAGGTTGTTGACCCTCCTAAATTAAAAAAGAGGGTAACGTATCACTTAAATTAATTAGCTGTATAAACTGACACAAATTAATGATGATTGAGAACATTTATGTAGAACATATATAAATGCACTTATAAAAAATAATTACAAAATTTAATTCAAATGTACTGGACATGACCAAAAATGTCACAGAATGAACCAGAAAATGTACAATAAACAAAATTTTGAAAACTACAATATACATTTTAATTTAGAATAAACCCAGCGTCCAAATTGACAAGTGTCAAAAATGCAAAAAAAGCGTTCTGACAATGGCTTTCGATTGTCGGTAAAAATTTTCATTTCATTATAAAAAATAATTACATTATAAATTATAAATTACATATAAAATTTATATAGTATATTTATATAGTTATAACTATATTTCAGGTGTGGTAAAATTTTCTGTATAAAATGCCAATTACCGGAAAAACACAAATGCAAATTTGATTACAAAACAGACGGAAAAGACAAAATTGAAAAATCCAACCCTAAAATTGACGCGGAAAAAATTGTAAAGATAGAAAAGGAATAATGTTAATAAAGCATTTATATTAATGATTAAACGGACTGGTCAATTTAAACAAGTTTTGGAAAAAAATTAAATTGAAATTTGAATGAGGCAACAATAAAAAATTTATTTTACCATTCTTACAGTCTTGTTGATTTGATTACCTCTAAAAATAAATGATTTTAAAAAAATGTATATTTTATACCTTTGTCCCAATTTTGGATTTAGCTACACCTCTAACTTTCTTTCTTCGGTTCTTGTCCTTCTTTACTGTTTGTCGATTAGAAGGACGCTTTTTGGCTTCGATTAAACCGTTCTAAATGCAATTTATATATTATTTGTAAGTGGTTTTAAAACTTTAAGTAATCGATGCTTGGGTTCCAGTTTTTTCATCATGTTCATGTCGTCATACACCAACCCATATCCGACAGATCTCCCACCACCGAATTTAGTTTTGAGGCCATATACAACAGTAAGGTCTTTCGAAGTCTTGAATCTTTTAGATAACCAAGTTTTGATAAATTCTCTCGATGGTACGCTAGTTCCAGGGTGCAAAACATCCATAACCTTTTGAAAATAATTTAAAAAAAAAACGTATTAAAAATTTAAAAACCATTTGTTTTCTGCACATTAATCTGTTTGTCATGTAATGACGAGTTCTCACGGTACAATTTTCCGACTAAATTAATAATTGTAGGGATACAATTTAATGTTAAATTTACCATTTTGCGAATCACGTGTTGTCAATAAATTTAAGTTTTTAGAGCGATAAAGTGTGTGAATTTAACTTTATTTTGTTTCCTAGATGATACATGAATAAATATTTTACTAATTGAAGAAATAAAGTTTGGTTTTGATATTATTGACATGGTGATTATTTATTGAAGAATTTTCGAAATATTTCAATAATCACGTCGATTTTTGGAAATTAAAATAGAGAATAGTTGAATATAATCTGCTAATATCATCCGAAAATGATGACAATTTTTAAAATTGTGAAATTTTTTAATTAAAATGACTAATTATATTACAAAACGCCAAAATTCAATTTTACCCTATAAACACAATAAACTTTAAACCTAAACATAATTTTGTTGTCAATGTTTTCACAACATTTCACTGCATCGATGACTCATAAACTAAAAATTTAATTATAGATACGTTTAATCGCCCGAGAAGCATCAAATTGTAATGTTACCAATCATTCTTTTTTAAACACTTGTAATCAATTTAATAAAAAATGTCTAAACAAGAAAATGCTCTGTTAGTCGTGTTGGTTAAAAAAAGTAATTTAAATGGCCCGTTTTTATGATAACATTTATTTATATTTATTTTTTATAACATAGCTCGTAACATGCCTCATAGAGTCGGTTATAATCTCATAATCGAAGCAAAATTTGACGGAGAAATCCTCACTACAGATCCAGTAATCTCCGAAACCCAAAAAACTGCGAAAAACACCGATATTGAACAAGAACTTGCATGGGAATTGACCAAAAAACAGCTTCAAAGACATAGAATCTACCGCTCTTCTGTAAAATGTCAATTTTTTTCACAGAACGAACAATCTGGCTCCAAAGAATTGCTCGGATATATAGTTTTAGAAGTAAAAAACGCTCATAAATGTTCTCAACCAACATGGAAATCAATTTTAAACACAAAGTATCAAAGAAGTAAAAATAAAAGACCAGAATGTCTTATTGGTCTATATGTAGACGACGGAACTTTTAAACTGGATGATGGAATTGACAATGACAACAACAAACATATTTTAAACGGTGACATAAACGGAAAGGGTGGGAATTTTTCATTCAAACTAGACACAAAAAACGGATACTACATGCTTCATAATAATGTTCCCAATATTCTCGCCAATAGTCAAACGAGACCTTCTTTTTTAAAATTCCAACTTTTTAAATTGGAGGTTGTTGTTGAGTCTGTAGAGTACTTGTACAACCTTGTTCCCAACAATAGAGAGTTGCTTCCCTCGTTTGGCGGATATACAATTCAGTTCGATTTTTTTGATAAATTCATCTCTTGTTCTCCTGTTTTAAATTTATTTTCACCCAATTTTAAACAGGAAAAATTGTCAATGAGGATAAAAGCGAGATTGAAGGATCTCAAACAGTTTTTGACTAACTACCCTGTCAAAAATGTCGTTTTAAGTGGCAGTGATGTAGTTTTAGGTGCGGGGATTTTTAATTTGGCGCAAATTTGTTTCAGTGGATTGGAGAATTTTGAGACTAATTTTATGATGGACACGAGCGTGAATGTATTTTTGGATCCTCCAAAGGAAAACATTCCAAATTATGATAAAATTAATAAACAAGAGAAGGCTTTTGTGAAAATCCGAGTCAAATTGAATAGAGAGGAGATGGATAAAGGAAAGGTAAAATCCAATATGGGAGATACGATGACTTCAGTATTAAACGAAAAGGAATATGATCACGATTTTGAAGATGAATCTGTAATGGATTCTGTTGATAATCAACTTGGGGAGGTTTATGATAATGACCAAATTCATATCATTGCTAAGGAAGAAGTAGGAGTAGATAATGAAGAAAATCAAGAAGTTGGTGTCGAATCTGAGATGAATGACTGCTCTGTCGACTGTTACAACATGCTTTTAAATTTCAAATCGATTGAGAGTGTCGGAGAGATGGAAAATGTATATATTCACTTTCAAAATGCTTTTTTGGGTGTTTTACAATCTGTTATTTCACACCCTCCCATTAAAGTTCATGAGGGAGTAATTGATTTGCCAAATAGTACTTGTACGTTGGCTTTTGAATCTAATGTGCTGCAGTTGGAGGATTTTTTCAAAAAGTATTTTTTCAAAATAATAATATTTACAAGGAAACATTAATTTTTTTCAATTTTTACTTTTTTATTATTAAAATTTTATCCTAGCGGCCCCGTATCAGTTGAGTTGTATGAATCAGTGGCTAAAAAAAGATCATCAGAGAATGATTTTTCCCGAGTTCTCGTTTCTAGAAATTTGCTAGGAAGTGGTAGTTTTAATATGCAAGAGTTTAATTCTATCGAGTACACTCCAAATGAATCAAAATTGAAACTTTTAAAGTCAATTTGCAAAAAGGTTGCCATATTCGACGTAAATAATGGGTACAAAAATATCTATAATTTATTTTTTTTATTTTTATTGTTAGTCAACTTTTGGCTCATTTAAATGTAATTGCCAAACTTCGGAAAAATTGTCCAATTAATAAACCTATCATCTTGTCAACTGAGAATGAGAAACTCGTGAAAGATAATAAAACACAAACCGACAAACTAGAAAATGTTGAAGATGCTATGGAATACAAAGTGGCTTTTGAATTGGAAAGTAACGTTTTTTAGTAAATTTATCTTTTTATTTGATTATATTTTAAGTGTGGAAAAACGAACAAATTGACAATTTTAAAGCGATTTTCAAACAAAAAGAATACGATGTAATAAAAAAGTTGGAAAAAGAGTTTAAGACGAGAGAAGATCAACGTCAATTGTTGTATGAGAAGAAAATCAAAGAATATTCAGATTTGGAAAAAAAACTGCGCGAAACCATACAAGATTTGAAAGTGGTGGAAGATACAATCAAACAGCGAGATAGAGAGATTGAAAGAGAATATGAACAGAAACATTCTCAATTGGAAGATTATAAAAGGCGGATAGATATGGATTGTGATCATGGAATACGGTTGGAAAAATTAAAATTTGCTGAATTGCAAGAAACAAACTTTAACTTGACATTACAGGTTAAAGAAGTTATGGAAAAGTACAAGAATTTGGAACAAGAATTTACTCATTTTCGTCAAACAGTTCGAAATAACCCAGATAGTAATCTAAAACCCCTTTTGGATAAGGTTAAATGCGATAATGTTTCGTTGGAAAAGAAAATTTTGGCTCTTAAAAAAACAAAGACAATGTACAAAAGCAAGTTTTCCGAAGCTATGCAAAAGATTTTAAAATACAAGGAAGATGAAGGCAAAAGCAATAAGATTAAACTTGCTCAAGTTCAAATGGAGATGGAAATGTACAAGGAAAAATTTGAAGCGATACATATTGAAAATGAAAAGAATGACATTTTGGATATTCAGAAATTGTCAGACATGGCTAAAATGCAGAGTGATATTGAATTGTAATTTAAATTAAGACATTTATTTTTATTTTTGATATTTTTTTTAGTGTAAAAAACAAAACTATACAACAAGATGATATGAAAAAGGAAAGTATAAAGAATTTACAGGAAAGACTTGAGAAAGAGAGGGATACTCTGATTAAAACAAATAGTTATTGTCCCAAAGACCAACTGATTCAACAGTTAGATGAAAATCTCAAAACCATCTCTAACCAAAAATTGTAAGTTATTTTTATGAATTATTTTTTCAAGATGTAAATATATTTTAATTACTTATTATTTTTGTCATATTCCATTTATCGATGTTTCATGCTTCTTTCTTTTTTTCTTTCTGGACATACTGACATCTTTATTTTCATCATCAGAATTTACTAATTAAATATAAAAAAAAATTATGGATTTATGAATAGAATAATATTAAAACCAGTCATTTAAAACTTTTCAGTCAGATTATAATTATATTTTATATTTGAATTAGTACGTATCAATCCAAATCAATTAACTAAATATTCGCATATTTTATATTAAAAATAGAAACATGTTTGGTTATTAGTATTTTATTTTTGATTAATTTGATCATTAAATTCGTGAAACATGAAATTTTTATGAAAATAACATCAGAACAGTAATCCTTATAACATCCCTAGTGAAAAACAACAGTTGTGGCTAATATTATTCCGGTATATTATAATAATTATTATTAACAATTTATTTTTAACTTACAATTATTGCCTAAAAAATAATATTAGATTATAACAATATTATATTATTGATCAATAGTGTTGATTCAACACACTTTTAATGAATTATTTCATTATATTTGTAAAATGAAAGAGTTTTGTACTATGTATCATAGGTGTCCGAACCATTTGATAAGGACTGTTTGCTAAGTAGGAGAAATTGTGAACATTACATTTTTCTAATATTTATTATTATGATTTGTTATTGTTACGAAAATTTTGACAGTATATTGCGAAAAAATTGCATACAAATATTCATTATCCTGGCTGCAGTGGTCATTCAAAATACAGCAATCCATAAAAAATTACTATGACAACAAATATTAGTACGCCGTGTTAAAATCATAATTTAATCACATTAATTAATATATATACCAAAAATAATCTTAAAAATCGGACTGTAATAACTATTTAAATGATCAGCAACATCTTGACCGTAACACGAAAAATTTATTTTTTTAATCATGACCGCTACAATGACAAAACCAAAAAAATGAATTTATCATGTGTTATATGGTCTAAATTAACGTTAATTGTATATTTTAAGGTTTTTTGAAGGGTAGTAAATTTTGCTACTTTTGGCCTTTATTTAGTCCCTTTTTTAATATTTAAAATATTTTAATATTTTAATAGGTTTTTATCAATAATTCCAATAATACTCTTTTTTCTGATTCTAACGAGGAGTAAAACTATATGGTTAAAAGATTTGCTGTTTTTATTATTCTATTTTAAAATGAAATTTTGAATTTCCCGACTAAAAATGAAAAAATGAAGATTAAAAAAAAATTATTAGTTTTATAAATTATAACTGTTATAAGATAATTTATTATACATGTAGTGATTGGAGGTACCAATGATGTCTACGTTGTCAAGAAACGTGCTTAATAAAAAAAATAATGTTTTATTTAAATTTGAAAAATGAAAAACTCATTTTTGAATGCCCATAATTTGGAATTATATTAGTTTTATAATGGAGAATATATTATACCCAACTCACAATTGTTTTGTTGACCCATGTGACACCGTATTAGTCATTTCAAAATAAAATAACCAAAAAACTTAATTCATGATTCATGAAAAACTAAGCCCCCTATAAGAATCAATTCAAATTCAAATATCTCAAAAACTTGCCGTGATTGAAAAAAAATAAACGCACTATGTGAATCAGCATACATTGCTTTATCAGAATCAGGTTAGCGTATATGTAAGTCTTTGAATCAATAATTATTACTTTTATAATCTAATAAATAGATTAAATATATTTTTAGCTAATATAATAATTTACCTGTAGATTTACCTGTAGATTTATCTGTAGATTTACCTGTAGGTTGACCTTTAGGCTCATTGTTAGAACTTAATATCACTGTAAGCATTATCACCATCAAAAAAATCGACAAGAGTTTCATGTTCGAGTTTGAAAAAAATATACGAATGACTATGTAATAATATACGCTGAATAAATATTTGACAACTATGTCAATATTATAGTCGATAATACGTTGTATATCTTGGCGCTACTAAGCAAAAATTTATTTGTATAACCTTTGAAGCGAAATATTTTTACTGCACCGTCCCACAGTGGTTCAGCTCTATAGTAAATATCGGCAAAACTAGCATAATTATTTGTCAGAAAACTTTGAAAAGCAACCATGTTAAAATTTGTGTCATTAAGAAAATGTATTAAAAAATTTTTTAAATAATCAATTAATTAAATAGTTATAGCTAATTTAAATTTGATTTACAAATTTAAAATGAATAAAACTTTAGTTACTAGAAAACCAAGATATTAGAACATTTTTAAAGTTAATTTTTCACATAAAGTTGAATTCACATTGAAATTTCTTCAACATGCGTGAATTTTTATAAATATTTACGAAAATTCTAATTTTCAAGTGTTTTTCATTTTATAGTATAATATATATGCACAGAATACAAAGGACGTATATATTACAAAGTGGTTTTCGAATGTAGAGCTTAATACAATTCATTTTTGAAGTGTTTTACATATTAACGCACTAGACAGAATAAGAAAGATGTAAAATTGTAAATATATTACAAAGTGGTATTCGAATGAAGAGTTAATATCATTCATTTTTGAAGTGTTTTTCATTTAGCATAATGACGGTAATATAGAGAAATACTAAGGCTGCAGAATTTACCTTGGAATTAATTTCGCCTTTCGTATTCATTATAATTATCAATAATTTATCATTCTAATTTTACAATTAATTTTAAGTTTTACTTTGATTTTGTTTAATTTGTACTATTTAAAATTTTATTTTCATTTTCTATCTCTGACATTTATTGAAATGAAACGATTTGATATATTCAACTATTTAAAGGAAGAAAAACTGGACATCAGTAATAATTCAACTGATATGATCATGAAAAAATTCAATCTCAAGCCTAGTGACAAAAAGCGTTTACATTTTCTTTTGTTTACATTCAGACAAAGATGGACACATAAACATGTATCATTAGAATCTTTTCTAGTCGAGGATTCCAATTGGCTCAGTAAAGATTTTTCCCCAAAACCGGCTTTAGATATTAATGTTGGAAGACCACAAGCATCCTTTCATACTGCATCACCTCGTACAAAAAAACGTAAATGCTCAGAATTTGAAGTAGTGTCTCCTACTATATTGGCAACAGCAGCTGCAATCGGTTTTAAAAATAGGAACGAAAAAATGAAAGCCAAAAACATTATATCAATACTCGAAGACAAAGTAAAGGAGTGTACGTTACACTCTACCTCTATGTTTTTTGACTGCAAACTGACAAAACTATCTTACAATCTATTAAAAAAACATCTCCCCAAAAAAACCCTACCTACATACAGCACAATATTGAAGGAAAAAAAACGATGTTACCCATTAAATATTACTGTTACTGAATTAGGATACGAATGTCCTATGCAGTCTTTATTCGATCACACTATACAGCGACAATTGGAAGTATTGGACATTAATAATTTACCAAAAGAAATGTTCTCCATATTCAAGATTGGCTTTGATGGTGCCTCAGGGCAGGCCATATACAAACAGGGATTTAAGTTTATGGACACAAGAGACACTCATGCAGAATCTTATATTTTTTCTGTATGTTGTGTATTTTTGGGAATGTATTATATTGGAGATGATGGATTTAAGCATTTTTTATTACTGAATGATAGACCAAATTCAACAAGATCTTGCAGACCCCTAAAGTTCTCGTTCCAAAAAGAGTCTGATTCGTTAACAATTGAGGAGCATGCCAGTATAATGAGTGAATATGATTGTATAAAGCCATTTATTATGAATAATATTACTATTCATCATAATATGTACCTTACCATGCTCGATGGAAAAGTACATAAAGTTTTATCCCAAAGGACAAATGCCACCACTTCATGTTCTTTATGTGGATGTAAGGCATCACAAATGAATCAAAAATATGTACAATTTTATGATTATGACATGTTAAAATATGGTATGCCCATATTACACTCGTGGATCAAAGCGTTCGAGTACGTAATACATTTGAGTTACAAGAATGAGGAAAAGAAATTTATTATACCCAAAAAAAATTGTCAAATGTACGAGAAATTTCAAAACAACAAAGCTTTGATTAGAAAAAGATTCTTAAAGGTATTCAACCTGCCTGTGGATGCACCTCGATCTGGGGGAGCGGGAAATTCTAATGATGGAAATACTGCTCGTATGGCATTTGCCAAACCTGAAAAATTTGCAGAAATAACAGGCATTTCATTGGATTTGATAACAAGATTAGGCAATATTCTTATTTGCATATCAACAACAAAAAGAGTAAATGCTAAAAAATTAAGAATATATTGCAATGATACCAGGAAACTGTGTCTCCAATTGTATGCGTGGTATAGAATCCCTCCTAGTGTACATAAAATGCTCCAACATTCAGCTGATTATGCTGAATACTTGCCTTTACCAATGGGTTATTTCAGCGAGGAAGCTCTTGAGTCTCGTCACAAGGATTTTAGGAAGTACAGGAGGGATTTTACTCGGAAAATGGACAGACAAAAAACCAATAGCGACTTAGCCCATCGTCTTTTAGCAACCTCTGATCCCCTCATAGCTGCAAGGTCTAAAATTGTATCAAAACCACACGTTCAAATACCCCCTAATATTGACTATTTATTTACATGATTTTTATAAATAAATAAATTTATCATTTTATTTACATTGTTCTATTTGTTACTATAGATATCCGTTTAAATATAATTTATAATAATAAAATAAACAAATGTTTGTAAATCTAGTCATTTTAAAATTCAATTTCTGGTTAAACCGGGGAAAATCGGTATCTTATTTTTTATTCATCGGATAGTATGCGATCCATATTTTAATGTAAATTTGAATTTACAACAGAGAAATGCAGAGAAATGAAACATTTGGGCCTTTCAAAATGTAGAAATTGTCGAAAAATAATCGTTTTAAATGTTAAATTTTCGGATAAATTAAATTTATCAAATTGTTTCTCACACGTTATATGTGCATATTGCTAATATTTATAATTTTTCTTAAATATCAGAATTTGTAATTATTTATTTCGAATGTAATTTTTAATATTTTGATAACGTACATTTTACTCATATATTTACTTATTTTCGCTCATTTTTCATTTATCATTTAATATCTTCAAGATTTATTTTTTTTTAAATTTTTTTTTACAAGCTTATCTCTTGAGATCATATAAATATCATGTACAAATTTCAGAATCTTATGACAAAATTTTTTTATTCAATTTTGCCGATTTTTGGACCACTGTGCGTCCCTAATTAAAAAAAACACAAAATATTTTATTTATGACACAAATTTTTACATCTCCGTTCTGAAGATGTTTTTATCAAAATTTCAGAATATTTTTAAAATCAGATGAGATTAATCAATTTTATAAAATATTCGTGAATACTCAAATTATTTTTATTATTGTAGTCAGTGGCGGATCTAGGGAGGGGGGGAATTTAAGTAACAATTGAGCCTTTAAAAATGCAGTGCTTTTATAATGGTAACGTAGGTTACATATATTTTTAACATTTTTCGCTTCCCCTGTTGTCAAATCCTATATCCGCCACTGATTGTAGTCAATGTTACATAGATGTGAGAACGATGACCCTTAAAATTTTATCTCTAAAACGTGACGTAATGGAAAAAAACATAACACACCATGCTAATCAGCATCCGTTGATTGATCAGAATATTAGTATGCAAATATAGTATTCATCCTTTGAAATTTTAATATACACCCGATTATTTACAAAGCAACATTATCAGTCTCTTTTTCTTTAACAATTATTTTTTTTGTATTTTGCAAATTTTCCGCCACCATCAATGAAGATTTCGTGTCATTAATAATGTTTCTATTTTGCGAAATTTCCTGCTTCAAAGTTTCAAACTTCGACGACAATTGTTCAATTTCCTTCAACACAATTTGCCGAGCCTTCATTAACTTATTTTGACAAATTTCGCTCTTTTCGTTGTCTAAATTCGATATTATAAAATAAATTTCAATAAAACAATTATAAACATTTTTTAACTTTCGACGGTATCGGATCACATGGCATTTCAACCAAAATCTTATGAAAATTAATCTGTGGGTCGTTAAAAATCAACTCGTCGTAATATTCATACTTGTGTAAACCTTCAGTAAAAACTCTTTGTTGACCTGGAGCAAAAAGAGTTAAATGATGAGTAAAAGAAATTGCCTTTTCGTTGGGTTCAACGAAATATATTCTGATATGAACGTCAAATTCACCCCAGCCACATTCGGCTACTTGGTAAGGAGGCTCGGTAATGACTCTAACTGAATTTGTATAGCTATCATGTAACTTAAAATGAACCTTTTTGACATATTTTGACATATCTTCATTGAAATAAGGTTTTACGTACACGGTCCATTCGTGAGTGAAGCCGTCTTCGCGTGTTTTTCCAAAAAATCTGGCTTTGTTACCGTACAAAAAAGGTTTTACTATGCTGGTGTGAACTCTTGTTTTTGAATTGTTGGACATTATATTCTTGAAATTAATAATTAATAATTATATGAATTTATCATAATTCATTCATAAATTATTATTATTTTGTTTCTTTGGAAATGAATATATTTTTACTTGAAATTGATTCAACGTGAAGTTTCAAAAATAAACTTTATTTGTCAAATTCAATTGTTGGTATAGAGATTATAGATGTGATTTCATTTTTTTAAAAGTTATTTATTTTCTCAAACTTTTAAAAACTGCCAGTACGATGAGCCGCGTGACTGGAAAAAGAGAGTTGATGACGTACAATTTATATAAATTATTATAAATATTATTTACAACAGTTCAATCAAACAAATGGTGTGTGCTATAAGCGACATTTGTAGCCAAGTATCGTCCTGTGATGACATGATGCATACAAATTATAGATACATGCATAACCAGTTTTTTTTTAATAATTTTTTAATATATTTTTATTTTATCTAAATTTACAGAATTTTCAAAGACTCTCTGCGAATAATAGAAATTGGTTTGGACGATTCATGTTTCAAAGTTGTGGAAATGGTCTGGAAGCATTTTATATATAAAGTTATTCGAAATTATCGGGATTCTGTAAAAAATATTTTAAAAAAATTTGAATTTGTATAAATTTATTTTAGAAAAGACAGAAAATAAAGCACCACTTTTTCAAACCCCTCGATTTTATATCAGAATGTATATTTTATTTCAACAGTTTGATAGATAAATTCAACGAAATTTACGGAAAAGGAGTAAACGTACTACGCTACCCTAATCCGGTTTGTGAGGAAGCGATTCAGATAATTGTGTGTAATTAATATTAGCATTAAGACTAATTTTGTTATCCTTGATAATTTTTTAATTAGGGAATTACCTTGCTATTGAGCATCTCACAACGGATGAAAATGAGTACATTCGAAAATGTATAGGGTACATTTACTCCTGTGTGGGAAATTTGTACAGATACATTTTTGATGACAACAAAAATCTCTGCTATCTCCATTGTTGCTTTGTTTATTGTCAATTATCTAACATTTTTATTCCTGCAAAAGGAGGTTTTTGTCATAATATTGCAAATGCATACCAGTATATTGAGCAGATTATTAATTCGTCTTATTACTTGTTAAAAAGGTGATTGTTTATTTTTTTTAAAATTATTTTATTTTTTTAGTTACGATTGTTCAGATTCTTCTCAGATCAGTAATCCCAGTTATTTGAGCGTTTTTAACAATAGTTTAAAGAGAAATTTGAAATTGGTGTAATTTTGTATAAGTTTTTGATTAATTATTAATTTTAGTACTAGTGATTGCGATTATGAGTATTTCAAGTTCATCTCAAATTTGATGGTTTTTGCTAGTCAGATTGTAGGTTCTTCTGATCAAAAGGACGTGCCTCATGTGGGTTTTCCAGTTTTTGATTTTACGTTTTTAAAGTCACTAAATTCGGATGATACTATGAAAGTAATTTTAAAGTATTTATAATAATTTTTTTGTTTTGAAAGTTTGTAAAAAATTTTAGATTACCATTAGTTTCATAGTTTTACTAAACATTTCAAAATCTAACGTACAAGAAAGCTCAAAATGTAACCACGAAAGTGTAAAGAATATATTTTTTTCCTTTATGATCAGCTTGTTCAAGAGATCAATCGTCACATTTGAAAGTTGTCATATTTTGAATATTTGGATAGGTAATATTGATGACTTATTAGTGATATTCAAATTTTTTTTAGAACTAAAGCAGAGCTTATCTGTCTACAATAAATTGTGGAAAATGCGCTACATAAAAAATGAAAAATTCCTCTTTCCTCTAAAACAAGGTTTTTCGTGTGATTCCGTTTTAGATTCAAATACGCTCTCAGACTCTGATTCTTCTCTAACATCCCTAGAAATGGACAAAGATTCGAAAAAAGATCCCAATGAAAAAAATGACATTCATTTAAACTCAGTTTTTCAACCTAATGTAATTCAAATGTTGCTAATACTCATCAATTTTGAAAATTACTCAGATATGCATCAATTGGAAAAAAGTAATAATCTAAACTGCCTTTTTTCACATATAAAAAACGATTGTGCCAGTCATTCGGTAAAAAAACAAAGTGTTTATGCTAGAAGAAGCATTATAAATGACGCAGAATCTAATACAGATAATATAAAGAAGAAATTTCAAAGTAAAATAAAACACCTTTTGACTAAATTGAACTCAATTTTCTCTGATGCAAATTTAATGTCGTTGAATATTATGTGCATGTATTTGGATAAAAATGACATTAAGTTTAAACAAGAACATGTCGCAATAATGGGCCAGATTTTAAAATTCATACCTGTATTAAAACATGTTGAAAAAATGATTAAATGCTGCATTAAAAAGGATTGTGCTAAATATAATTGCACCTATAAATATATAGACATCTTCCAACAACTAAAAAAGGACAATTTTGTGCATTTGTCAGAGTTTGTCATTTTAGATGGAATGAAGACTTTTAAACCCCTTTTTATAGATGAAAATGGAGTTTCCAAAACCAATCATTTTATATACCCTAAAGAAACTCAAAATTTATTACGATGTTGCAACGTTTTCAATTTCTTTAATCATCTTGTTGGGGATGATTATCATTGTTCACAAGATGCTATATTTCTCACTGGATTTGATAACAATGGTTCAAAGAAAATTGACGAACAAGTGTTGAAAAAATTGGCAAATATGCGGATAAAAGAAGAGAAGAATTTTGAAAGTTTAAAGGGGGAAAACACCGACAGTCCAATGATGTTATATGTGGATTTGTCGTGTTTTATGGGAGGGTTTTCCAAATTACAAATGTTGTATCGTAATATTCAAGATTCCATGATTGTTATTCCATCATGTGGTAATTTTTTATTGTTGATAAATTAATGATAATATTGTTTTTAAAAGTTATTTCAAAACTCGACTCTGACAAAAAGTTTTTTTCTGGTAGCAGAGAGGCTAGTAGGTGGTTGGAAGAAAAGGTTCAAAGTGGAATGTAAGCTTTTAAATTAATTTTTTAAAAACTGTACACAGCTGTGCTAGAAATGAATATTTATTTAGAGTGACAGTAAGTACATGCAGCGGTAAAGATTTTGTGTTAAAAAGCGGGTATACTCAAGAACTTGTCCGAGATTGTGTGGCATGGTGTAAAAAAAACGATGATCTGATGGAACAATACAAGGGGATGAAATATGTATCAAATTATAAGCTCAACATTGGATTTAGATTGAAGAACTGGGCTGTGGATAAAAGTACTTTTAATTTATGAATTTTAAAATGTTATAATTTTTATATATGAAAATAGATGTTTCTTTTTTCACTCTCAATGACCTCATTGAAATTACATCGAGCTGCGACACAAAAACCAAATGAATTATCATAATTATGATATTATTATATTATGATACTTTATCCAATTCTTACACGTAAACGTTCTTTCATTAATTATTTTGAATTCCCAATGCATGAAATTTAAGTGTATTCATAAATTATAACACTGCAGTGTTCAAATTTTCAAACGTTACTATATAATTTTAAATCATGGAATGCAGTGTTTATAATTTATAAACGTTCCAGTCATTGGAATTTAAAATAGGCAACTATTTAGCAACAAACAGCTTGTGTGTATCTAATACTTACAATCCTCCAACTATCTAATTAAAAGAGCTATTGATCCATAAATTGTAGTCATTGCTTTACAGTTTACACTACATTTTAATTAAATTAATTTATTCATCAAATTGCAAATTATTTAATATCTCAAGTGAAATAAACATAATCTAATGCTGACCTCTGCCTTTATCTTTTAATTTTTAAATTTTTTTGAATTCCTCAAATGAAAGCCACGTTCGCGTTTGACATTTTATTTCAAAAGTTTTGCAACTCTCACGTCGAAGGCTTCTCTGACGGTGATTGTGACTACATGTACGAGATTTTCAACGACGTAAAGTACTACAACCTAGTCCAAACTTGCGATAATGTAATAAATAATAGTGATGAAGAAATGGAAAGGCTGTTGATAAAGAATGGCATTTTATCTAAATTAAAGTCTATAAATAAGAAAATCTCGTCTTCGGGAGTCGTCAAAGACGTGGCGACTTTGGATGGTTTGAAAAAAAAACTCAAATCTCGCCATTTTGACACTGTAGTTGATAAGTATTTGGGTGTAACGGAAAACAACGAAATGGAGGGAAACCACGAAGGTATTGTTGACGTGCAGGAAGTTGAAGAGAATACCAAATTCGATTACAACTATCAGACATCAACCGGTGTTATTTCAAACAATACTGTTCCAAATATAGACGATAACCAACAGTATAATAATGGCATAGTTCCATCATACACTTCTCCTGATGAGAGCGAAGTTTTCAACACTTTCAACAATACAGACACTTCTTATAGTGGGCCTAATGGTTCTCTTTACAAGACTGTCATTTTACACCGCAGAGAGCGAGAACCTTTGGGGTTTACAGTTATGCAAGAGAAGATGGACGTTATTGTGTCAAGGATAATTATGGACAGTCCCATAGAGAAGCAAAAATTGTTGAGGTTGGGAGACGTCATTGTGAAAGTTAACAATAGACCTATAACGTCGGCGCAACAAGTGAGAGATTTGATTTTGTATTCGGGGTCAGATTCTACTATTAAATTAACGCTTGTTCCCTTTTCTGTGGCTGTCAAGTACCTACCTGCAAAAAGCAGTTCTTTGGCAAGATTGAGTGAATCCAGTGGTGGGGATTTTGAAGGAGATAGTTTTTATGTTAAGGCTTATTTTGATTACAGTAGTAGGGATAGTCCAGGGTTGTATGACAAGTGTCCGTGTGAGGATCTCAACATGTCATTTGTAATATTAATCCTACTATTTAATAATAATAATTATTAATATTATAAAAAGGTTTACAAAATTTTATTTTTCATTTGGAAAAATGTGTATATTGTATACCATACAAATTTAGTTTTGTGGTCAATTCTGGAATGAATAAAATATATTATAATTTAGGTATTTTTTCACAAAATTTCACTTTTTTAAATATAATCGTTTGCAAGGAAAGTTAGTATGATCTCTATGAAGAAAAAAATATATATAAATATAAGTTATTATTAAACATTTAAATGATATACGCGTAGTGATTTACACCCTAATACCCAATTTAGATAATTTAAATTTAAAAATTTAATTTTACATGTATTAAAATAATTCTAGACTCGCGGTGAAATCTTAAAAGTAATCCGAAAAGACGGCAATTGGTGGCAATCTGTCCGCCTAGAAACGGGAAAAGAGGGAATTATCCCGTCTCACCAACTGCAAGAAAAATACGAAAATGAATACGACCAAGATGAAAAGTCAACATCAGTCAGTTTCATATCATCCTTCACTTGCGGTTTAGTCAGTCCAAAAAAGAAGAAAAACGGACAAAATAGACACAAACGGTTGAAAAAACAGGAGGCAACTCCCTCCGATCTTAACATGGCAATCCCTCAAGATATCGCAACTTATGAAAATGTCGTTCAAGTCGCAGGATTCAAGAGGAGAGTCGTGGTTCTAGTGGGACCTAAAGGCATAGGAAGACGCACTTTAAAATCCCGTCTCTTAAAATGCGAACCTGAAAAATACTCTGCCGTCATTGCTACCACTTCACGTCCACCCCGGCCAGATGAAATTGACGGGGAAATTTTTCAATTTGAAACAACGGAAAATATGCAAAGTGAAATTCAAAACGGAGGTTTTGTAGAATGGGGTAAATACGACGGACATTATTACGGCACATCCTTTCACGTTATAAATACAATCTTGGATTCTAATACCAATTTATCGGTAGTGATGGATCTATCTCCACAAGTTCTGAAGCAAATTAGAACAGCAAAGTATAAACCTCTAGTGATATTTATAGCGGCTCCAAATTTAGACAAATTGAGGTCCATGTATAAAGAAGCTTATGCCGATGGAAAAACTAACCGACTTTTTTCAGAAACTGATTTACAAAATACCGTAAAGGAGAGTAGAATTCTCGATAAACATTATTACAGGTACTTTGACGTAATACTGAAGAATGAAGGTTTGGACGAGTGCTATTACGACCTCAAAAATGTCATTGAAAATGCCTCTTGCAACCCCGTTTGGATCCCGACAAATTGGAACAGAAAAGTGTCCAGTATTTATAATTGATACATTTCACACTACTGACAAAGACTATTTGGATCGAAAAAGTGTTTTTGATTGTTCATTTGTCGACTAATGTGCAACTGTCTTCGTGACAAGTGTTGCCATTCATTCTTTTGTTGTTTCATGGCTAAAATTTTAATGTTATTTTAAATTATTAATATATTATAAACCTTGTTTTGATGTAGTTATCCAATTCTTTTCGTCCTTTTTAAAAACGGGAACCATTGAGTGGGATTGTTTCCATGCTGGTAAGGTTTCTTTTTGGTTGTAGTATACTTTGTATTTTCGGTGACCCAACAAGGCTCCTAAAAGGTTGCATTTAAATTAAACCTTATTTTAATATTTTGATTACCAGATGGTAATACTAGTTCACAATCATCTTCGTTATCAGCAGCTTCATCGTCAGTGTAATATTCGACAACTTGAGTTTGACAAATACCATTACTATAAATTATAATTAACATTAATAATTTGTAATCAATTCATTTTACCAATAAAAACTCGAAAAAACTTGGCAATCTTCAACCGACTCGAACGGAATAGTTTTATGGCCAGTAACCTCCATATGATCCTTAACAGCGTATGAAGAAGAAAATTGTTTACAGCATAAAATGCATTGAAATTCCAAGTGCACCAATTGTGCTAAAAGAGTTACAAAAAATTTAATGATTTTTAATTAAAATGTAATTACACAAAAGCTTGTAAAACCCTTTTGGGTCTGTCAATTTGTCTTGGTCTGGAGGAATAAACGAATGTTTTTTTTTCAAGTGAACTACATATTGGTTGAAATCTGGGAATATCGCACTACAGAAAAAACAAGCGTCCAAAAGGCTATTGAGAACAATGTCAGTTTCTATATATGAATAAAAAATTTTTAAAATAATTAATTTGATTACTTTCAACATGTTCCACTGGTTTATCGTTTTTCAAACTTCTCTTATCGTTCATAATGTGTTTTTTCGATTTTAGATGGTTTTCAAAAGCATTTTTTGAAACAAAATTTTTATGACATACATAACAATTAGATTTTCCATTAAACGTGTCCTTTTTTGACTAAATTTTTTAAAAATAATATACACAATTCCATTCATTTTACCTCCATATCGACCAAAAGATTATACTGGTCCAATCTGATGGCGTCTTTATCAACAGTTTTTCGCATCAAATTGAAAGAATGCCATTGTGTCTTGTAATGATTTCTATGGTCTTCCTGCAAATCAAAATAGACTGCACAAGCAGTACATTGATACTTAATTTGAGCGCGATTCATTTATAAAGGTGTGTAAAATTTTGAACGATTAAATTTAAAACGTAAAATTTACAAAATAACCACGTTTCAAAAAATAAATGTAGTTTAAATTAAAAATTTTATTGTCATGGGACTATTTTACATAATTATTTTTTGATTATTATTTGGTGTCCTAAAAGTTGAAGATTGAAGAATGTTGTCAGCTCAAGAGCTATTAGTACATGATTAAAAATGAATAAAAAAAATTTTATCCATAGGCTACGATAGAAACTGAAATATTTGAATCTGAATCGATTCCTGAAATAGAACCAATATTGAACGTTGAAGTTTTTAATAAACTTTTTATATATTTAAAAGTTTTTATTTTCCTATTAATTTTTATTTAGTATGAACGAGTGGAAGATGGTTTGGAATATACAGAATATACGGGAAACGATTTTGAAAAATTTAAGGCTTATTTTGGAGATTTGAGTAATTTTTTTTTTAATCTTAAAATTTTTTCATAAAAAACTGTTATTATAGAAAACTGGCCTCTTGAAGTACAATTTTTCAAATTTTGAGTTTTTTAAATTTTTTTCAGAAAGAAAACAAAAATTTTGAATCTCCACTTGTAAGGTATTCGCGTCTAAAGGAAGAAATACGACAAGTTGAAAAATCAGTATTAGATGAGATAGATCAGTCAGATGAAGGAGTTATTTTTTTAACCATTTTTAAATTACATTTTTTATTGATTTTATTAAAATAGGAAAATAATTTTTTGACGGATAATAAACAGCTTGTCAAAAATGAAATTGAAAGGTTGACAGGCATTCTTAAAAACATTAGTTTGCACACACTAGATATTGATGAATTTCCAAATATTCAAGAAGCGTAAGATTATTCTTTTAATAGCTTTCCAAAATTTTATTTCATCGTATAAATAAGACCTTATCTAATTAATAAGTATAATCAGATTATTAATCACCGATTAATTAAGGGTCGAAGATTGAACTTTTAATGTTTTTAAAATTTTCCTTTAATTTCTCAAAAATTGATTGAAATTTTTTAAATGTTTTGAAAAAACGATTAATTTAGTAAATGTGATACAGAAAGTGAACCTAAATTTAATTATGAAAGGCTGGTAGATTTAGAAAAAAAGTGTACAGATTTGGAGACAATTTTAGGAAATGATAAATTGGTAAAAATAATTTGTCAATTATATTATAATAATTATATAATGTATTCTTTAGAATCAAGATTCCGATCAAAATATCATAGTATAATTACTGAATTTTCCAAAATTTAAAAATATATACTTAGGAAATGATAAAATCACTTTCTGGTCAAATGTCAATTCTGAAAGAATCAAATTTACAAAATGTAAAAGACTTTTTCAAAGAACAACATGTAATTCTACCTTCGGACCAGATGAAAATTACACACCTTTATAAACAAATGAAAAATTTCAAAAAAAGCAAAGTACTAATTTCCCAAATTGTCAACAAAATTGTATCCCTAAATAGTTTTCACCAAGAAGGTATATAAAAAATTGTAACTAAATTGTCATCTCGTATTTATTTTTTAGCATGTTTAAATTGGCAAGAAGCTAGAGAAATTATCCCAAAAATTTCCACAATGGAACAGGAAATTAATGTTTTGAAAAATGACGTTGTTCAGGTATGTTATTTTTTAAATTTAATTCAATTTAAAAAATTATATAGTTGAATTCCAAGGTACAAGAGTCTCACAATGTCATGTTGCGTAATATTATCAGCTTAAATGAGCGCTTTAATATATAATGTTATTATTTATAATAATTATAATTACACGTTATGAACAGTTTTGATTGTCAAAAAAGTCAGATTTTGTCAATTCTAATATAGAATCAATGGTGTCTAAAATAAAAATATAAAACCAAATTTTTATAAACTTTTAACCTGCCCGAATTTTTGATAATAGATATTGATTGTCTGGAATACTTCTCAATGATAATATGAACGATTCTTGACTGTAACGAGATACGTTGTTTAATAATCTCGAGTAAAATGCTCTCATTACAGTTGAAAACTAAATTTTTATAAAAATTAAAAAAATAAATTAGTTGATGTTATTACAATTCTTAGACGAGCTTTTTCCATCCGAGTGTCTTGATTTGGCGGTTTATTCTCAATAATAGTTTTCTTGTGCTGTACAATTTGGTCAAATCTGTTAAGAATTTTGTTTTTTTCTGATTTTGATAATAAATAAATGGATTGATTTGAAGATTCTTCATTTGGGTATCTAAAATTTAATATTATACATAGGGATGGCCGAAAAGCTGGTACCAGTTATTTTCAAAATTAAAACTTTATTGTATATTTCCATGTAGTTTTCATAGTAACAAAAATATAAAAAGTTTAAATTTAAATTTAAAACACGTGTGCTATTTGAAAACGATAATAGTGAAAATTTCGAAATGAAAATAAAATACGACGAACATTTTAAAGGGGAATGTAAAGAGTGTGTAACTTTGTTAAAGTACATATCGTCATCGAGCCATTTATCATCTTTGCGAAAGCATTTTATTAGCAAGCATTCAAATTTGTTATCTGAGGAACCACAAATAAAAAAGAAAAAAACAATTGAAGAATTTTATAAACCTTGTGGTAATGATGGATTTTGTTGTTCTAAACACGTTTTACCATTTACAGCAATGGAAAACCCGTACATGAAATGGTGTTTATCATTATTCTCGAAAACTGATAAAGAATAAAGTCATGGAAATATCAGAACAATTGAGAAATGACATAAAAATTCTCATTGAAGGACAACGAATTTCTGTTGCAATAGAAGGTTGGACGAATCCCATCTCTAAAAAAAAAGCAGATACATTTTATTTTAATAACTCCATTGTCATCTACGAAAGTTCTTTATTGGAAAAGTGTCGTGTTAAAGTTTATTGAAAACAGTGAAGTGCTTGTGACGAATTTGAATATTGTATATGAAGAAATAAAATTTATCGGCGGGTCTTTGGTTGCTGCTATTGCATGCTATTGGGGATAACGCTCCAGTGGTACAGTGTGCTCTTACGAAATTTTAAAATTCAAAAAATTAAGTTTTGGATGGTGGATGTAGTGCACATATGTTTAATTTAATAGTGGGTGACTCTTGGTAAAATTGCGGTTTTCAAGACGGCTCTAAAGAATGTCAATGACTTCGTCAATGATGGTATTGTAAATAGATACGTCGTAACAAGATGTAACGCGGTCTACGATAAGCAGTGTCGGACTGGAAGCGACTTGGGGGCTGTGCCATCAAAGAAATTTAGGGGCGTCATTAGTAACTGATAACACTGTACAACAAAATCAAATTTTCATTTTTATTTTCAAGTATATATTTATAAATTAAAAAAAAAAATAAATATTGGTGCCAAACAAAAATATGCATGATGACGACTAATGTTGGTGTTTGATTGGGGCTAGATATTGTTTAGTTACGTTTCTACAGCTGTCAGAAGTCTGAAGGATAAAATCACACAAAATCATAACACCAAAAAACGTGGGTCTTCAAATCTCGTAAAATTTTTTATAATGAATCACATGATGCTAATTAAGAAGTATGCATAATTGTGCAATGCAAAGACAAAAAATAAAAAAGTTATAGACGTTTACGTAAAATAGACAAAAAAATACAAAATTTTAAAAATAAATTAAATAGACTAAAAATGAATATGATGAATTAGTAAACTGTTGTATATCATGTGTCATGAACTTTTAAATAAAATTATTTAAAAAATGGTGTGATTTTTATGTAGTGGCTGCACAGTCAAACGATGCAACAGTATTAACTGTTTTGGAAAATTTTGAGAATATTCATTCAGAATGGGTCGAATTTCCGAATATATGTGTGTCTGTTAAGTTATTGTTCGTATTAAAAGCAAGAAGAGACACATTTATGTCTACTCAATTGGCAAAAATGTATCAGATTAGTGAGTGTATTGAAAAAAATTTTGGATGAGTCCCAAGTGTTCGAAACAAAACATTCCTATCATAAAATCGTTATTGAATGTCTTAAAAAGAATGCCTGTGTCAGAAGCGGAGGTCGAAAGGAGCTTTAGCAAGCATATATTAGTGCATACAAGACTACGCTCTAATTTAAAGAGTGAAACGTTAAATGGTCAGATCAATATTCGACACAACTGGCCCATTCTTCATGAAAAATGTATGAAACAAATGGACGACTGTATAGAAAACATTGAAGGTGATGAACATATGCCTGCTTCTTTCGATAATGATGAAATATCAAACCCTAATAATTAGTTCTGTAAATTTTTAGAGAAATGTGGAAAATGACCCATGAACAAAAATATCTCAGTTCCACTAGTTTATAAATGTCACTTTTTCATTTTAATTAAAATAATTTATAAATTATTTTATTGTAAACAAAATAATCGAGAAAACTATTCAAGTGCAATTCATTCTATTCTCCATCCGTCTATTCGTAACCTCTACAATAATATTTTAAAAAATCAACAGTAGTTGGATGAATTATTAATTACTTGATATATCCCGCCACGTCCCAGATACTCTCAGCTTTTTGAGCTCTCATAATCTCTGCACCACCTTTCCTATCCACTACACCAATATGAAAGTTGTCACTACTTTTTTTGTCCAAATAGTACAATACAGACATGCATTTTTTTAGAACTTGTATTGCGTCCTCCTTCGTAATTACTTCCCCTTTGGTTTCTAAAAATTTCCTCAGCATTGGTTGCGCGATGTGAAGACCAAATCCAGTTGCGAGTGACGTTTCAGTAAAAGAAACACCAATTTTATCCACATATCCGAGAAAACTACAAAATTATTTTTTTTAAATGAGTAAAAAAACGAATAAGCACCTTTCTTCGTCGTCATTGATCCCAATTACAATATACGTATTCCAAAATGGGTTCATGTTTGTTCGAGCTCCATAAAGAGTTCTTGTCAACCAAGCGTGGACTGATTTGGGGGACATGATGTGACCATCATTTAATATCTCATCTTCGAGTCTGGAAAATTTACATGACACATTTTATAAAAATTAAAATTAAATACATTTTATTTTTGATAATTTTTTCAAGTTTTTGAAAATCAGCCAAATCTCCAGTTACTCCTATTACAGTACGTTGGTTAATTTTCATTAATCTCTGGATATTGGTGAATCTATGCATGGCTCCATAGCTGGCCATCGTATCTGCAGCAATTACAACACCGTCACTATATTTTACAGCAATTACAGAGGTCCCGGTAGTAATAGGCATTCTAATACAATTTTTACAAATAAAAATTATAATTTACCCAGAATGTTGAATAGCGTCATCAATATTTTCAACTTTTACCACTTTTTGTGATTTTTCATCGGCGAAATCGTTGAAATTTGAAAAAATCTGATGCATTTTATTCACCAGATTTATAATTTTTTAAAGAATTAAAAATTAAATATATCAAATAAAGTTTTCTTCAAATTAAACTATTGTCGTGGTAATACTTAAATATCGTTAAATAACTTAAAATGAAGATTAAGGTAAATTTTTTCTAAAATTATTAAAATTCATCTTTATCATTTTTTTATAGCGAAAAGATAAAGATGTGTTTTTGGTAGTACCAAATGTAAATTCTGACAGCGAAGGCGACGAATCGGTAGAATTTGTCCCTTTCGAAACAATAAAATGCACCAAAGCTGGAAGAAAAGCCAGACAAAGACTAGATGTAAAATTAAAAAACCAACCTCAAGAATCCACATGGAATCCAATGATGGGAGAAGAAGATATGGTTGATATTCTGGAATACGAACACGTGGAAAAATACCAAACTTTGGAGGATGATTTTTTTACTAAAGCTGGCGGCGAAGTTGAAGAAACAATGCAAGAAAATTTTGACAATGTTAAAATTCAAAATGATCATTTTTATGACCAAGATTGTGAGTCTATAGGTGGGCTTTCCGACAACTTTTCTTTGGGCAGTTTAGCTCTCAGTAGAGCCGATACTATTTTTACACAATATAGTTGCTCTTCTGCTGCGATTCCGAGGTCTGAAAATTTACAAATGTTGGATTCTAAATTCGAAACGGTAATTAATTTTTTTTATACAGAAATTTTTAAAATTAAAATTTAGATTTTTGAAGACTATTTTGAAGATAAATTGGATATTAACCCCGATGAACATTTAAAAAACATTGAAAATGATGAAATATTGATAAAAAGCCACACTAGCTTGGTTTTTGATAAAACTAGCCATATTAATGAACTGGAAACGTGAGTTTAGTTAAAAAAAATAATTTAAAATACTAACAATTAAAACTATTACATAAATTTTATTTAGTGTAAACGATCCCAGAATTATAGACGGTCAATTTGACAGTGATGGCGAAGATGTAGTCGATTTAAAAATCGAGAAAAAAAGAAATATTGATTTCGACTGTGAAACAATTTTATGTAAAAAAAGATGTATTTTTTGTTTATTATAAACTTTATAATTATTTTTATTAGCAACATATTCAACCAAATCTTACACACCCATTACAATAACGGAACCTAGAATAAGAAAAGAATCAAAACGAACCCATGTACCTAAAACCGCCAATATTGTAGATAATATCCAAGAATCAAAATTAGCATTGATGGAAATTTGTAAAAGAAATGCGGACGAATCACCACAAGAAAAAAAATTACGGAAAGAGCGACTCAGAGAATACAAGAGGGTTATTTAATAATTATATATAATAAGGCTAGAATTTTATATATTAATAATTAGATAATTATTTATTTTTAAATTTAGAAACGAAGACAGGAGAAGAAGGAAAACAAAATTATGTTCCGAAAAGCTGCAATATCTCAGGAAAAGGTTCTCGTTAATCAAATGACTGTCATGAAACTGTAATATTTATACGTTCTGTTTTAAAATTTACCATTTAACGTTTAAATAATATACAATTTTAAATAATACATTTCGCCTTCGCATTTTGTAAAATGTGGGACAATTTGGTACTTTTTTTTACGTAAACAGTGAATTCCCGTTATACTCTTGTTGTCTAGTTTGAAGAGTTAATAATGGATTTTTTAACGGGTTAACTGCGATGGACGTGATATCACGTCCACTGGTGCTAAGATAATATGTTCGATGTAATTAATTAATAATTAGAATTATGTCATAAATATAAGGCTCCGTATTTATTAATATCAAATTTAAAATCTTAATTAAGGTTGTAAGTAAGGTTGTTCGCAGTTAACCGGTTAAAGCAATTTTTTATTACCGTAAACTACTGCACTACTTTTTGTTCTTTTTATATTCTATACAAAAAATTTAAAAAAGGTTTATAAATTTTTATTTGTATTTATTTTAATCAGTACCATATCCTCGATAAGATAATAACCTACCTTTTGGCAATCTTGTAGACTACTCTTTTTTCTTGAAAAGTTAAATTGAACTAGATTCATTTGAATCACCAAAATGGGGTTATCTATCGTAGTTAAATCGACATTATATTTGATTCGATGGTGATAAACTAAATATTTTTTAATTTTTAATTTTTATTATTTTATTATTTTATTATTTTATTATTTTATTATTTTATTATTTTTATTTTATTTGAAAAAACGACTTACATAATTTAACAAATTTTGCAACTTTCCCGTAATAAGAAAATTTTGTAATTTTACGATGAGGCGATAAACGCTCGTTGGATAACAACATATTTTTTAACAATGAAGGCATAAAACAAATTGTTGCCTGATAAAAAATTCTTGTAAAGTCCTTGAAAGGCATCCTAAATAATATTTGTAATAATTTTAATATTTTATGTAAATATTGTACCAAAAAGAGCCTATTGAGACGTTTTTAATTTTTTTTTGAACCCGCAAATCGGTTATTTTTTTATAATCAGTTGACCTAAATTAAAAAAATAAAGTAAAATATTAATAATAATTTTTAAAAGTCATAAATTTGTCACCCATATCCCCAAGCACCCATCCACAACCCTTTTAAAGTCCCATGTGGATTTTCGATTTTTATCAAGTTTAAATTGCTATTTATAATTTTATAATCGATTATTCTGTATGTGTGAGCCATAAATAGGTTCTCAATCGTCTCATTGATCTAATTTAATTGTTATTAATTTTAAAAAAAATTAAAATTACTTTGTCATCATTTATATTGTGAATGGAACAAAATATATCGGCGCCATTTTTTAAAAAAGAATTGAAATCTTTCCCAATCCTTATAAAATCACCTCTGCTGTTAATATTTATGGTTAAATGTCGAAATATGGCGTTTTCAGTCATGTCACGGAAAGCCTCGGACGCATTACCTCCATTTAGATTTTCGTAGGATTGATACAATCTAAAAAAAGAATTTTTTATATTAAAAAAAAATTTTACTTTGCGTACGCTTTTTCTAATAAACTGGCCCAAAATACATTATTATTGCTGCATTGAATGTATAACAATTTCCCGTTTTTAAATGGTAAACGATCATCAATTGTAACAGCCGTCTTTTTTCCAAATATATAAAAATTAAACATGAAGGCACCAATATAATTTTCATCCTTTAGTGTTAAATAAGTGTTTTTTAGATCTAATACACCTTTTAATAAATGTGTTTTTTTCCTCAGGGCGCTCAATGCAGCAACAAACCAGCAATTACCTAAAAATTAATTATTCAATTTTTTAGCCAATTTTACCCACCATTCCCTGTAAAAGATGATAGTTTTCTTTTTCTGTGTAAAATATGGGTTTTTTTGATATTTCCTAAATAAAAATGTATATTATAAATTTTTTTAATACGTGAGGCCTTTTCCATTCGCATTCTTCTTTTGTCAGATATTTCGTTCCAGGGTCTTCAAATATCGTGTTTTGTTGTTTACAAATTCTTTCAATATCTGCCAAGTTTTCGGGCCATATTCCTTCATTAGAAATGAGTTTCTAATATAATAAATTAATAAATTTTATTTAAAAAATCCATTACTCTTTTCAATTTCCTCGATATTTCATTGGAACATTTATTATTATATTGCATTACTGTAATGATTCATAACTTGATATAATTTTACTTATAAATTAATTGAATAATTTTTTTATTAATATTTTGTATCAATTTTTTATGTTAATTCGAGATTAGTACATTAAATTGGCATTAAAGATTAATTTTATAATATTTTATTTTTCTTTGAAAAAATTTGATAGTAAATTTAATTAGTCATTTTTTTAAAACAATAATTATATTATAATATAAATTTGTAATTTATATATATTTTATATATAATTTTCCTTCAAAATTTTTCAAATCTCTGAATAATTATTCCAATAGTAAATCGTGACATAATTGGTCAAAAAAGCCACCCTTTTAACTTGAATATGTTGCTGGTCATTTCTCGAATTGTCAAAATGTCTAATCTGCATGATATCCTCATTTAAACTCTGTATAAAATTACACAATTGTGTCCTATCTCTGTTAACACTGGATTGCAATTTTTCGTGATTGTAATCTCTCAAAAGTACATGAGAAAACAAGACGGCTAAATAATCCAAATCTAAACACTGGGAATACTTGACCAAAAAACAAATAAACTCTACAATATATTTGAAAATGTTTCCATTTTCTGTAGGAAGCGACTCTATAATTTTAAGACACTTTTCAAAATTATACCAGTGTCTAATAATGTCACTCAGGTAACACTTTGGAATAACTGAGTCTTGTATTGTTCCCAACAAGAGCAAGATACACTCTGCAACGGCGAGAATGTTAAAACTGTCTTTTAAAGGAGTTGTATTGTCGACAGCGTCAATTACAGTTATTATGTCGTCCAAACTGGACGTTTTTTTAAAAATTTCTGGATTCTTCATTCCGTGCAGTAATATGAAATCGCACATGGAATGAAGCATTTTTGGAATGGGGAATTGTCCATGAGAGCAACAGGACTATGTTAATAATATATTGGAATTTATTTAAAAATAAAAATTTCATTTACCAACGAATTTTCTCCATTTAAATCTGCTTTAATAGTGTTTAATTCTCGTAAAGAGAGTCCAAAATAGCTTTTCGTAAAATTAGCCACTACGGAAACAAACTCTTTGTTTTTTCCAAAATCCAGAACAATAATACCCGTCATTTGGGAATCTTGGTTGAGTAAGTGAACGTTATCATCGCGGATAAGCATTTCCATTACTAGCAGCAATTCTTGATCTAAAATTATAATTAAAATGTTTTAATTATGTTTTTAATATTATTTTTGGAATATTTACTCGGGTTTATAAAACTTGGTGCATCCACTAATCGAAGCCATCCCGGGTTGCACTCTTTGTTAGGCAAAATGTAAAATTTTAAATCTTTAGTGTCCTAAAACATTTTAAAATTAAAAAAATGAATAGAATATTCTAACAGTATATTACTCGACATTTTTTTGATTCTTACACTATAATATTGTAGAAAATATATACCATAAAAAAATTAAACTATTTTTATTAATTAATCACTAATTAACAGAAAAATTGAAACTTCAAAAATACATTAAATAATCAACTAAAAATTTTTGTACACTTTAATTGTATAATTTTAAACATGTCAAAAAGTTAGGAGAGTAAAATAATTATTTTAGAATTTACAGTGATGGAAAGCTTATTGAATTTTAAAAGGTGGGCAGATATTTGAATTTTTTATTTAAGACAGCACAAATATTTAAAATTCGAAAGGGTCAAGTTTAAAACTGATAAAAAAAGGAAATATATATTAAAAAAATTGTATCAAATTGAATTTTCAATAATATAATTTATATTATAAATATTGTATCTATTTATTTAAAAATTAAAAAAACCTCTCCCGTATTTTTCACTTTAATCATCTGATATTGTGGTCTAAAAAGCTTAACATTTTGAAACGATATCTATTTTTAAAAAAACTTTAAATAAAAATTTTATTTATAAATAAAATTTACCATCGAGGTATTTATTAAAATATCATCGCCTGAACTATCCACTTTTTTTTCTAATTTTCGAAAATTAAGTTGGTCCACAAATTTCTTATAGTCAATAAAACCAACCTTCAAAATAAAATTATTACATTTCGCTTAAAAAAGTATAAATAAATTTTTTTAAATGAAAAACGTTACAGTCACATTAAAACAGCCAAAAACTGGTTTGTGGTCACTACCATTGAGTCTATCCAAGGATTTGTATTTGATACATTCAACAGGTGGGCTTTTAAGTTCGTCGTTTTGAAAATAGTTGAGTTTCCACAAAATTCTATCGGTATATGAAGGAATTCTGTTTTTTTCGCTAAAAAAAATTTTTTTTAAATAAAATGAATGAATTACGCCAATACATACGCACTAGAATCAATTTCATATTTATAGGTGGGGTAAAAAGTAATATCGGCTTCTTGATACGTTCCAATTCCTGGAAGTTGTTCAATTCGCAAGTTTGTGAGCTAACAACTTTAATAAGAATATTTATTAATAAACATTAATTTTATTACAATTTTACAATTCATATAACCTGATCATACTGTAAAAGTCTAGTAACATCAAAAACTTGACGGTTGATAGTCTCCATAACTTCGTGATAATCAATCCCACAAATTCGGTAGTTGAGGTCACCAAAAAAGAAGACTATTCTAAGAATAATTAATATTTTTTTAAAAATATAATTATTTTATTTTTTACTCGTGTTGGTACAGCTGAACGTTTTTAGTTTCAGTTTTGAAAATTAACATTTTGTTAATTTCTTCAAAACTCTAAATTTCAATTTTAAAAACAAAATTTTTTAAATTAATTTTTAAACTTCATTTCTTCGATCTATACAAGCTTCATGGGCTGCTAAATGAGCATTCACGAAGCAGATTGTAGTCATTCCAATCTGAAAGCGTATTGCGATTGCTCCTTTATTGCCCTAATGTATTATAATTAATAATTGGGTAAAATCACGAAAAATCAGACACAAAAAAAGTGGGTCTTCAAATCTCGTAAAAATTTTCATAATGAATCACAGATGCTAATTAATAAGTATGCATAATTGTGCAATGCATAGTCACAAAATAAAAAAGTTATAGAGGTTTACGTAAAATAGACAAAAAATTTTAAACATCAATTAACGGCAATATTATTTAATTTCGAATGTCGTCCCCGCTCGACCCTCTCCAAATCACTTAAAATTTTATATATATAAAATATACATATATATAGACAATCTGTAAAAAGAAAAAATGTAAATTATGCATTATTATAGATGTCAGAGCCATTAAAAGTTCTAAAAATGCCAAATTTCGCGCAAGTCTAAATAAAGTATAAAAAATTCAGAATAGATAGTAGAATGTCGAAAAATAAGCCTGTTAAATTATCTAAGTGATAATTTCAATACTTTTTATAATACGGGCAATATTACGGAATAATACTATAGTGTAATTTTTATTTTTATTATAAATTATATATTCTAATATAATTTTATCTTTTTTTCATTATTATAAAAGTCAATTTTATTTTTTTAGGATTCACTGTTATATTTCTTATATCTTCTATTTTTAATCTTTCACCATTACTGTAATTGGAAATTTGTAAATTAAAATATTAATTATTGTCGTATTTTTAAACGGGACGTTTTATAAATGAACATTTTATATTTCCATGGGATCAATATAAAAATAAATTATAATTTATCGTGACAATTGGAAATGAAAAATTTAATATTTAAAAGTATTGAGGAGAAAGAGGTTATGATTGATTTAATAAAAACTGGAAAAACTTGTAGACAAATAGAGAGAAAAAGGAAATATGCTTTAAAAAAAAACTCGGAAATTTTTTGCGTCATAGATAATATTCTCTATTTTAACAAAGAGGGCAGAAAATTGCCGGTTTTCAGTGAATGTGAAATTGTTAAGAAATCGCAATTAATATTAGAATTCCACAGAAAAGGACACCCGGGAGTTACAAAAACCTTATATCATATGTCGAATTCGGCCTATGGTATAACGACAAATGAGGTAATTTAATTATTTTTTTAAAATGCATTTTTATTAGATTCGTGAGGCCATACGTGTCTGCAACGAGTGTCAACATTACAGTAAGTTAAAGACCGTAGAGCCTATCAAAGCCATCGTTGTAGCACATGCTCGAGAAAGATACCAGATGGATTGTATATCTTTGCTGGGCATTGCACGCGAGAATGATAGCCATAAATTCATTCTCAACGTTCTCGATTGCCATACAAAATTTCTGTGGTCTCGATCGTTAAAGACTAAATGTGCAATTTTAATGTCCAATGTTTTGGAGGATATATTCATGCAGTTCGGCCCTCCAGTTACCCTCCATTCTGACAATGGCAAAGAGTTTAAAAATACATTGGTGGAACAGTTATGTATAAAATACAAAGTAAATTTTATACATGGAAGGGCACGACATCCTCAGTCCCAGGGCCAAGTTGAACGGTTGCATTTTTTTAATATTATGCAATTGTTTTATTATACTTATACTCTGAATTTTTAATGTAATTTTTTGTAGCGTAAATAAAACCATCAAGGATTGGATATCGAAAACCATAAATTCGGGAAATAGATGGATCGATTTATTACAGGGGATTGTATATACCTATAATACTACGAAATATCGAGCCACAAACTCCACACCTTTTCGTGAATTTCATCATACTTGGGGTTTTAATACCCACTTTGAAAAGATTATCGATGACCATGAACCGACCCAATACGTCAAAAACATGGTAAAGCAAGCAGACGCAAATAAACACGTAGAATATAGAGTGGGCGACCAAGTACTCAAACTTGTGGATTACGACACAAATGTGAAAACTAGGAAAGGCGCCTTTGACCCATTATACGATGGTCCGTATTGTATTACAGAAGTTGGAGTTAAATTTCTAAGAATTGAAAAGGACAATTCCGTTTGGTCTGTATGTACCAATCAAGTAAAATTGTATATAACTTAAAATTAAAAAATTTGATTGAATTGTTTTCTTCTTTATCTGAGTCAAATTTTATCCCAGCCAAATTTACAATTTTATAGTTCTATAGAAAACATACAGTGTGTGAGTCAAATTTTATCCTAGCCAAATTTACAATTTTATAGTTAAATGTTGTAAAAAATTGTTTGTTTTGTATCGCTTGTGCTCGAGTGGTTACATGATCGAACAAACGTACGAAGGTCGCGGGTTCGACTCCGTAGAAGTGGGATTTTTTTAAAAGATATACAATAAGTAAATACAGCCAAAAGAATACATGGAAGCAAGACCGAGTGATATAGATAGATGACAGAAAAGTGAGTACACACGTGTATATAATGGAGAGGGAAGGACAAGGCAAAGGGACGTGTAGGTGTAGAAGGAGGGGAGTGTACGAGGAAGGAGAGGGAGAGGTGTGTGAGGAGAGAGAAGGAGTGTGTGTAAATTTTTGAATGAAATATAAAATGTTCATTTATAAAACGTCCCGTTTAAAAATACCACAATTATTATAAGCGAAATTGAAGACGGAGACTCAGATGCTGAAGATCAATGCTTTGAGAATTTTGATCACGGGATCCAACTATCAATGGTGTGTTAGGTAAGGTACGAAACATAGTACAATGTTCAAAAAAAGTCCTCTAAAAAATGACAAATTTCATATCGCTTAAAGATATCCGAGAAATAGATTTGTTGAAATCAGAATATATGCTGGAATTTATTATAACAAATAGTTCAGTAACAATATAATATTTTTTAATATTCTGAAAACTTGATATTAAAACGTTACTAAATCATACATAATCTCACATTGACTATACAACCTCCCATTGCATATCGATGACTTTAAATCAGCCAAACTCTTCCTCTCTATACAAATAGCCTCGGTCAATATATAATCTCCAACATCAATACTATGAGGCAACAATTTAAATCCATTTTTAAAAAGAAGGGACGGCAAAGAAGACTTAAACTCACGAACATCTACAATAATATTTTTATCCCTTTCAAACTCTACTACATCAACATGTCCTTCTTCCGCATCAACATATTGAACCATATTATGCTTCAATCTAATCAACTTTTTAAAAATATCATCCTCTTGCTTCAATGATAAAACAAATTTGATTTGTTCAACGGAATCTGTATACATGAGGTAATAAAATATAGGAAACTCCACCTCCTCTTTTGAAGCTTTAAAAACTTCAACTTGTCTTAATAGATGCAATTCTGGATAGCACAAAATAACAAACTTGAAAGTTATATTATTTTCGAGTGTTTCTGTCAAATCATATTCCCATTTACTCTCTTGAAAAACAAAAGCGAAATAATTAATTTTTGCTTCTTGATTAGTATAAATGTGATAAGTACAATTGTTTAACATTTCCATGTTGTCAATCATTTCTTGGTCAGTCGTTTTTTTAAAAAAGGAACGTATAGTAAAATCGACAAGGTTGTTCCACGATTTTTTAACAATTTTTCGAACAAACGTCAACGAGTAAAAGTTTTTTACAATGATTAGAACGTTTTGGAAAATTTCGTCATTCGTGTAATTACAATCACTTTGGCTAGATTCCAATTTTATTTGTTTTGGTGTAGTTTCATCTTCGCAATTCAGATTCAATTCATTTTCAATATTTTCAACTTTAGAATGATTACTTTTACCTTTTAACTCAATTTCGTTAAAAACATTCTTCAACAACTTCCACTTTGGAGGCATTTCAATACTCTTTACAGTCACATTATCAAATTTAACGTCCTTCGTTACCTCATCTATATTCCTTCCCATTATTCGCCTCTTACAGTCGACCAATATCTCGTCAGCTTCTTCTGAATACTGCCAATTAAAACCGCCATCTTGTTCTTTGGGTAAGGACCGAATCATGTTGTAATGTGAATAAAAATCAAAAGAATTAAATTCCACCAGACTGCCTAAAATACTCATCAAATTCTCTAGAGCTGCAAGGTAATGTTTAGAAGTTGTTTCTATAGAGTTCCAGTTATCGTTATATTTTGATTTTTTAATAAACCACCCTTTCAACAATAAAAACTCTAGTGTTATGTGGGATAAACTCTTGTCACACTTTTTCAAATCTTTCAAAACTTTTTTGGTTATTTTAAGTAACGTTTTTTCTACATTTTCCATCAATTTACTCATTTTACAAGTCATTTCCAAGACTTTAACGTCAATTTCATCCATCTGAGTTACAATATCAATTTGAAAACGAGGCCAAACATTTAGGCTGGTTAATAGGGCAGTTTTCATTATAATTTCAACTTGTTGGTTTTTTCCGTGAAAGTATTCTGGGTTACTTGATATTACTTTTATAAAACCGTGCTAGAAATCATGATATAAAATATAAATTAAAATACTAACATTAAATAATTTTCATCAAAGATACCTTATTTTGTTGACGAAACATTTGAATTATAAATGTTTCTTGACATGATTTGATGAATCTAAAGTTTTATAAATATTTAATACTTTTTATTGATATTTTTACTTGTGTCCTTTGAGAAATATAAAACCAGTCACCATTGATATTGGCATTCTGCAAGTTAGCATGTCAATTATACAAATTTGAGTTGAAGTAAAAAAAATACCTCCTTCATTATAAAAAGCGAGTCTAAATAATAAGTAAACACCAAGTTCACTATTTTTCGCCAACGGCGTACACTCGAATTTTTGGATTTCTTTCAAATTTGTTATATTTGTAGAACATATACGTATGAATATATTAATGAAAAAAGTGATCTGGTTAATAAATTATGGCACTCCAAAGCACAATGGTTCAGCCCGGTACATATTTGTCTCAAAAGTCGAAGACATCATTTTTGAAAGTGGCTAGAACGGAACAAAGTTGCGTACAGTATTCAAGAATGGCTGTACGAAATTTAGAAAATAAATATTAATTACTTTGTTAATTACAGCCAATTTTAATTAGTAACCATGGATTGTCCTAGAATATTTGTTTATTTTCCATTAATTTTTTTTAATTTTGATAATGAAAAATTTTGATATATTTGATTTTATTTATAATCATCAATTGGTAAATTTTGACAATTGTAATGATGCTGCTTCATTATATATGGAAGAATACGTTTTTTCTAAAAATATGATGGACTGCAAAATTCGATATATCAAAACTTTATGGCAAAAATCATACCGTAAATATAACGAATTTGTTAAAAATAACGAAAAGTTCTTGTACACTGATATTTCTTGGACTGTAGTATTTATTAAATTAATAAATTTATTCAAAATATAGAAATGTGACCTGAATGAAAGTTTTATTGGGAGACCTTCAATATCATTTTCGCAAAGTTCTGTAAAATCACAATACAGAAAAGCGAAAAATTTAATGACTGAATCACCTACTAAATTGAAATTCGCTGCTAAAAGGATAGATAAAAGACGTCGTATCGATTCAGACATAGGTAACAGTAGAATTTTTATATATAATATTATATATTAGAAAAAGCCCTAACAGACATGGAAGGTCTCGCTTTACTTCATGATTTAGATTTAAGTAGAGATGCTTACCAACGCTTAAGAAATATTGCAATGTCTAAAAATTCTAGAATGTTTCCTCCGTATTACAGAGTTCTAAATGCCAAGAAATCATGTTATCCTGATAACATCACAGCCTCAGAAACAGGAGCTTCTGTTCCATTACAACAACTATTGGATCATACAACTCTACGTTTAATGAGTATTTGTGATGTAAATTTTAGAAATGCCGTGATGGAATGGAAATGTGGTTTTGACGGTTCAAGTGGGCAGAAAGTTTACAACCAGATTACTAATGTCGATTCTCAAAATTCTATATTTATGAGCTGTATAGTTCCATTAAATATATATACTGTGGAGAATGACATTAAAACTTGCATCTGGAGAAACGAAAAGCCTTCTTCTACTATCCTTTGTCGACCAATTAAATTTGAATTTAAGAAGGAGACAAAAGAAAGTATACTCCAAGAGCATCTGGAAATTACGAACTCTATTTCAAGGTTACGTGAAACTATTCTATTGAACGAATATCATACGCAAATAAAGCACAATGTGATGATCACGATGATTGATGGTAAGGTTCACACAACGTTATCACCAATTACCAATTCATCGCAAGTTTGTAGCATTTGTGGATGTACCCCAAAAAATATGAATAAGTTAGAAGAATTAAGATATGATAGAGGTACATTATCAATAACGATATATACATATTATAATACACAATTTAGACATTTTGAAATATGGAATCTCAATATTACATTCCTGGATCCGTGGTTTCGAGTGGATTCTACATTTATCATATAAATTAGAAGTGAAAAAATGGAGAGTATCCGGTCAGATTGATAAAGAATTAGTCAAGGCTAAGAAAAAAATTGTCCAAGGACGATTTAAAGACGAGCTAGGACTTATTGTTGATCAACCTTTACCTGGGGGCTCAGGAAACAGTAATACAGGTATAATGAGTCATTATTAATGACTTTATAAATTTTAATGTATTCAATTTCATAATAGGAAATGTGTCCAGAAGAGCTTTTCAAGATCCTCAGAAGTTCAGTGAAATAACGGGTATTTGCTCTGTATTTTTAATGAGACTTCGATGTATATTGATTACTCTTTCTTGCGATTATAAAATTGATGTTGAAAAATATCGCCTTTATTGTCGAGAAACAGCCCAGTTGTATGTACAATTGTATCCTTGGTATTATATGCCCCAAGCGATGCATAAATTGTTAATGCACAGTGCTGATGTAATGGACTATTTGCCTGTGAGATTAGGCGAATTAAGTGAAGAGGTTCAAGAAAGTCGAAATAAAGATTTCAGGAATTTCAGAGCTTTTCGATCTCGTAGGACTAATTTGTTGGATAGTAATACTGATATTTTTCACAAGTTACTATGCTCATCAGATCCTATAATTGCTAGTTTACGTAAAGTGAACAATGCAACGAGAAAAATATTGCCTCATGATGTACTGGAATTAATAATTATAGGTAAATTTGTTATTAGTTATTAAGTAATAATTTTAAATTATTAGATGATCTTGAATATGCCTCTTCAGAGTCGAGTTTTGAGATTGATTAGTGTAACATCCTTAAAATTAAAAATTAAATCCATGACAATATTTTACAAATAACTTTTTTTGTTTATTTTCCAAAGTGTCACAAAATCATAACATTTTTAAATTCCATTTTCTCAAAAAACGCAAAAATCCGCAGGATCTAGTTTATATCATAGGATAGATTAGAGGATGTAGTTTCATATGCTATTATCAGATGTTTTAAGCTATTTTAAGCAAAAACTGTAGAGCCATTTTAATTTTCAAAAATTCATGAAATTTACCATTTATAAACTTCATTTTTTCATATTTTCAGTAATTTTTGATAAATTATAAAATATATTTATGATAGTTCAGACATTTGTCAGTAAATGTAAATCAATTTATTTCTATTTTGATGTTTTAATCAATTTGAAACTTTCAACTTTAAAATGAGTCATTTTTTGCAAATTTTTTGATATAAATTTACTAGTTTTGGACATTGATTTCTTGACCTAAAAGTTAATTTTATGATTTAATATTTGGCTATCATATGCATAAGTATGTTAAGTTATATATGTGAAAATTTTATTTATCTACAACAATTTACAGTTTTCGACTTTTGAGAAGTTCTGAACCATTGTGCATTGGGATGATTCAACAAGTGATGGCAGAGTTTTTTTTGTTTAAACATGATTTACGACTACATCATAATGATTTTTACAAATTTTTTAATGATAAATTACGAATAACATACCTATCAAGTAATAATAATTCATTTATTTTAATTTTTATGCAGTATTACAAAATTTTGTTTTCTATACCCCTTTTACTAAAACCTCTATAACTAGCTTTTATAATATTCTGAATTTAATCGATTTTGTCTGTTTGAAAGCTCGTGATCTTACCCATATACAAAAGAATAATATTTTTTGTGTTTATTTTGTATTAAAAAAATATTGCATAGTATTATTTAATTTTAAAATAAAATATATTTCACAATAGTTCAGTTACTATTCGGCAAAAGTGAAAAAATTTACTCAAAAACTATCGCGTGGAATTGCCCAATTAGTTTTTTTATTGTAATTTTATTATTTTAAATTTTTATTTATTTGCCCTAATTATGAGTCATAAACTGGTATCATTTTCGCATACAAATATATATACAAACATTATATTACTATATAAATAAAAGGGGCTGCATAAGACAAATAAACCAGAGAAAAGGCCAAAACCCACGACCTAAATTTAAAATTGTACCATATATCCAAAAACCCCTCTTTCCCACGGCTCTTTTCGCCATTAATAGCAACCATAAATCCACGCTTATCCTCATTCTCATCACTTAATTTCTCCTCTGGCGTTCTCCAAACAATTATTCCCAACAAACAAACGAGAAAAGTTGATCCATAGAAAAAGAAAAACTTTCTCAAATCATAATATTTGAAAAACCAGGTTAAAAAATATGCCAGAGTGATGGAACTAACAGACCCTCCACATTGAGCTATTCCGCAAGCAAATCCAATCTTCTCCTTGAACCTCTTGCTCAAAATAGACATAGCACAAGTCAATAACATTGAAATTCCCATTCCATTGATTGTGTACACAACAACCAACACGTGAACCCATTCGCAGAAAAATGCCCCGACAAAGCAAGATCCAGATGCAATAAAGCAGCCTATAAAGGTAACTTTTGGAATACCAATCTTGTCAATCAATAAGCTCGAAGGAGCCGCTAGAAGAAAAAACATTGCCGTTTGGATAGACCCCATAATTGCTAAAAAAATAATAATTTTATCTTCTTGAAACACAATATTATTTACATTATAATCAAAATCAATTTCCATATTAGATAATTTTAGATAAAAAGATAAAATAAATTTGTTTACATTACAATGTATTTTTGAAAAATAAAAGTTAAAAAATTACATGCAATACTTGCCAGGTTGTTGACATGCTTGTAATTATCATCCATGTAATCGTAAACAGCGCAAAAATTATTCAAAAAACCCAAAGTCACTCCACATGTGTAAAAGGACAGTGCACAAGTAGCAATATTCGACGCTTTCAATCCCATTTTAAAGTTAATAAAAAATAAGAAAATGCAAAAGCAAACAAGGTGCAACTTGTGTAAATAAATAGACAAAATTTCCAACATTATTGCAATGTATGATGCACTATTTATCATGCAATTTATGCGACCAAATTTAAAAATAAATTTGCACGTTTCAAAAATATAAATTAAAAAATTAAAAAATAAACCCTTTTAACACTTTCCAGAGAATAAAGATCTGCGCTATTGATGGCATCCGATATACTCAATCTCAAATTTTCGACATTTGCAATGCCATCTCCATTACAAGAAATAAGATGGATTGATTTAATCAACTTTATTAAACCTTTTTCATGTGGCTTTTCGTTAATGTAAGAAATGTAACTTTTAACGGGATATTTATCATCATAAAAATACTTTTCCGGTAATAACTTTTTGCAAAATTCTTCCACGTTTTCTGTCAACAAATTTCCACACGCATCAATCTCAGATTTGACGATTCCTTTATCCAAAATTGTATCAACTGTTTGGAATTTAGTATAATTTGATTTTATCGGGTGATTGTTCAAGTTTACCAACAAATTATCTAAACATTTTTTGTGTACATCTAATAGTAGGTTGTGTTGCATATTATTCGAAACTGTACAAGTTGAATTTTTAAAAAAAGTACAGTCAATTTGTGGAGAACTGAGGGACATGCATTCTTTTTCAAAATGTCCCAAATGGATACACGTTCCATTCCTCTCCAAGACATAAAGGACTGTAAAAACAACCTTTTCATTTATACCATGTTCAAATTCAATTTTCCCCCTCTGTGAAAAGACTGCATTGTTGTGGAATATTTCTGACAATTTCATGGGTACTATACAAGTTTTTTCCAAGGCTATAGCATGAATATTTTTGTGATTTTTGTAATTTGATAATTTTATAAATTTAACAACCCTAGTTTTCAAATTATTGCAAATCTTGTCGCAAGTAAAATAATCGCCAGTTTTTCCTTGAACCAATATATCGATAAAATCGTTCAAGTTGTTGAAAAATGACTGTTTTTCTTTTAAATGGTGAACCATTGATTTTGACTCAAACTTTTTTAATGTTGTAGCAGTTTTTTTAAAAGGAGTTTTCATTTTATCGACTATTGGCTTAGGAATAGCACCAAGTATTATTTTAATATCATTTGACGATTTTATGTGTTTTAGAAATGTTTCAATGTGTTTTTCAAAACAAGCTATTATCAAGTCCTCTAGGTAAGGTGTTTTCATATTTGGATAATTTTTCATCTAAAAAAAATATATATATAATTTAAACTTTATAAACTGTTAAATAAATTATAATTTATAAACCTACTACCCGGTAGTATTTTATTAGCTTTGTATATAATACTCAATTCGGATAACACCAATAAGAAAAACACATTTGGTGCTCTGTTATTGTCAATCAAAAGAACTTTTCCATCTAGCATAAATACTGCTAAGAAAAATTTGACAATCAGTATTACTAGTACAGATACGAATAGTACAATGGCTTCGGCTCCTTCTAATGTCAGTGATTTTACTAGATCTCAGATATTTTAAGATCCATTGGCCCTGTTGCTTTATAACCTGCATATGCGCTAGGAAAGATTTTAGTCCCAACCTAGATAACCTAACACAATTCACAAAACGAAGGCTTCGGATTTGACTAATGTTGTTAGCGCAGTGTATGTCATGGTTTATATCAGTAATTATGCAACTGCGAAGGTTACACAATTGATGCTGATACAGAAGGCAAAGTGAGGAAATACCATAATAGTCCATACTTAATAAGAATGATTAAGGGTATGATACGCACATCAACTTTAGCGAAGAAGAAGGCCGCGTCAGGCTATGACGCTCATCTAATTGAAATAGATAAAATTGTGAAAAAGGCCGATCTTGGAGCCAACTTAGATGAAACGGATGATTTGCGTACTAGAATTGATAATTATAATTGGTTTACATGTAGCAGATTGTGACGAAAATAATGATGTAAATATTACAATTTTTAATTAATTTTATCATTTTTTCATATATCCCATATAGGTGACGATGACTGTAAATACAACATTATTTCCAAGTCAGATGATTTAACAAATTTATGTAAAATGTAAATTAAATTTTAAAAAAAATTTTTAATATATTTATATATTAAATTTATCGCTACACTGTAACGTATGTGACGCAAAAAAAGTAGAATCCTATGAATCTTTCTCTCTAATTTTTTAATTATTATGTGCGTACATACCTACGATGAACAGATAAATTTTATTTCCATTTGCTTATTTATATTAGATAGTATTTTTAAAAATGTGCTTAAATTAATATTTTGACTCGAATTAATACTCATATTGGTAATTTAAAAATATCATTTACAAGATTTTTCTATAAATTTTTAAATACTTTTATTTAATTGTTGTTTAAATTTCTGCATCAATTACGAATTTTAATGAATAAAAAATTTATAATGGTGAACTTCACCTTTACTGGCGGAGAATTGCCGATATATAATTATTAGGGCCATTTAAAGTCAATAAAGTCAATTTTGTATATGTTTAATAGTTTTTATCACTGAGTATTTATATGT
>JAUZND010037447.1:0-21711 GCA_034780555.1 Coelogynopora nodosa
ACTTTAAAATACACATTTTATTAAATTCTCTATAAAATAATATATATACTAAGTTTCGTTTTGTCGGGTTTGGGTTTAGCATTCGCCCTGGTGACTTTCGCTTTAATATAAAACGCCTTCGAGTCTTTACGCTCACAAGGAAATCGCCTCCGTGCTAAAAAGCGCTATTACGCAATGGGCTGAAGTGACGAGTCGCCCGACTGACATGCGCTCTTATATACTCTTATATGCGCTCTTATATACGGTTACGCCAATATGACAATTAGCCCTGGCGTAGTAGAAGCTCTGTGATAACCGAGTCGAGAAAACGAAAACTTCTACAGATACATTTTATTATTAGTTGATGCATTAGTTAAACCTAATTAATTTTGAGTGTAGAAAACCTTGTGTTTTTAATGGTCCCTATAAAATATAGGGGACATTGGTGGCTCCAGCCCCTATATTCTGTATGCTGAATATTATATACCTATGGTAGGCTGAATATACCATAATGGCCCCACTAAATTTTGGATGCTCCGCCGCCCATGCGTACATATATTATTAAGGTTTGCAAAATTCTCTGAGAAGCACCACTTGGTGTGTAGGAAGTAACGCTCATAATCTTAATATTCGATTTCTCTGTCAATGGTGGGAACGTGTCATATACTAAGGGTTGAATGTTGTCAATTATTAGCCGCTCCTAGCTTCATGATAATCTAATTTATTATAGATTCCTCCCATATTTTACTGGAATTAATCTAGCTAAATTTGTCACTATACTTACTTAAAAGGCTCGCTGATAATATATTTTTGAGGGGCTATGTATGGCACCCTCCCCCCTCGCAACATATATAATAATTCTTCCAATTGTCCTTTTTACTTGAAAGAATGCGTAAACCTATAATGTTTCCAGATATTATGGTCAATTAAAAAAATCTTTTTCAATGTGTCATCAAAAGTCGCTTAAATTTCAGATGCGGAAAATATTTTTTAGTAAATGTAGAATTAATTTATATCAATATTATAAAAATTAATTATATAAAAAAATAGAAAATCTTTAGGGGCCAGTCATGTGCCTGAGTACACCCGATACATTTTTAAGTGGAACAATAAACTTTAATGTGTTCCTAACACCTAAAAACTTGAATATAAATAATTCATCAGACACCTAAACATAGATTGTATATTTATCATGTGCATATACGTAAGACGCGTTATAAGAAACAAAACTTCGTTACGTACATTCTATATAACATTATAATTTGACAAAAACACCTTTAATCTTACGAAAATACGAGAATTAAAATTGCACAAAAATTAGAACTCATCACTGCACTCCTCTTATTTTTACTGAAATTATGTGCAACAATGATAGATTAACCCAAATAACATTCCAATGTAGAATTATGTTTGCCAAACCATAGAACAAAACAAGAAACAATTGAAAACAATCCTACTACGTATATTTAGTTGTCGTGATATATGAACCAAACAATAAATATAACATTACTTGCCAAAACAAAATCGATATATAGCAATATGAAAAATAATATTCTAAAATAAAAGTAGTCTTCTATCATATTATGTACAGAAACCTTTTATCTAAACTAGAGGAAAACATTTTTAAATGAAATTCTTTCCAGCACCCAATCAAGCATAATTTACCTGTACACATTGCTTCGATCACCAAAATGTGATAGATTAGAAAACAAATTAGGTGCAATTTCTAAAAAATTACAATTTTTACTATTTTATAATATCTTCACTTCAAATAATAGTTCGAATGGAAACAGAAGGTAATCTTTAACAACCGGTAAAAAATAAAACAACATACAGTATACACGTTTTAAATATGTTGAAAGCAAAAGAAGTAAAGTCCATAGTAAAATCACTCTTTAGTGGAGTGAAGATGATAATAAAGTTATTTAAAAACCTTACATAATAATCCAAATATAGATATTATCACACCGGCAAATTGAGTGTATGTTAAAACTGCAGATCAATAATTAATCAGGCCTTTCATTTTTTATTAAACATAATATTATGCTGCTCAAGTTTCTATTTATCTATCAGCATTTATTAGAGAAATATCTTATTGTTGATAAATATATGGGATGAAGTAAGATAGGTTGGATGGTATGTTATATGACTACATATTCTCAATAACATCAGGTAAATTCACTTCAGGCAGAGGACTGTAGTTTGGATCGTCAATGGGACCATCGATAAGATTTTTCCTGAAAATATATAATGGAAAGGTATTATTTTAGAATATAATTATATATTATATATACGTCACCATATAATTCAATAATGTAGTTAACGTTAGCGTATATAAATTGTGCTTGGTAGCTTTATTATTATTTAATAAATACTTTAGCTATACATTATAATAGTGCTAAATATTTTTAGTTTTGCAAAATTAACAATTAATTTATTTCAATGTATGAATATTTCAAACTTTATAATATAATTGTAGCGTAATATTTTAGGTTAAATGTCTGTTAAATGTTAGTTAGCGGATTAGAGATCATAGTAAAATTTATATAAATTAATTAACATTGTTTTTATTTTGCGTATCCAATATTCATAGGTAGACATAACAGGGTGTCAACCAGTTTGTCATAATTTTTTGCATGGTTTTACAGGATTTAAAATTATTTTGCAGGTTAAATATTGAAATTTATTAAATTAATAATAAAAATACATAGTACAGAACAACAACACAAATTAATTATTTTTTCAATGATGATATCTTAACAGCCGGTTGCTTCAACTGCAGACACAATCGCTTCCGGTCTGATTCTTTTTCCAATAGTTCTCGAGCATGTCTATTGTTTCAGCAATTAAAGTTTTATTACATAAATAAACAGTAATAATTTTTTTAATGTAAAAAAATATTTGTTGTTGTCTAGGAATCATTTCGCAGGATTTTAGCATGATTTATGCATGTTACACATGTTTGCAGGTCGGTCGACAACAAAATGTGAATTAGAAAATTTGAATTTTCAGAATATTAAATCATTATTAAATAATTTGTGATATTTTGTGATAAAGCAGTCTTGTAGTTACCTGCCAAAGATGAATATAATAAGATTATTTTATTTAAAAGATTGAGTACGCAAACTAACTGAAACATATTTTTTTATACCACCCGGAATTCATAATATTATATCATTTGACTTCTATCTCGGGAATTCGTAGCAAAAGAAGCTGAAATACTAATGGAATTCTTGCATTCCCGCAGTATTACCTACTATTTGCTACGTGATACAAGGTGTCTACTAACACTGGAAATATCCTGGAATGTAAAAGGTGCTACTGGAAATCCTGGAATTGTAATATCATGAAAATGTATAATTTTTGTATGCATTTTTAATGTTTGAGGCAACGTTATTTAATGTTTGCTATAAGCACAATTATTATGGTTGCAGAGATAGGCACCTCTGGCATCTGTCATTAAGTAGTTCAATTATAATTTTCACTGTTTTTAAATGTTTCGTGAGGTAGTCATTTAAATTATGTTTCTCAGCATAATAAAATATCATAAAATCTATGATTTTTGAAATGTATCATAAAATTTACAATTTGTTATTCTACACAAAGATTTTAGATCAATGGCCAAATCTTCAACAGTATTTTCTAGAATTCTTGCCAACCACTTCAAATTTCAAAAGTGACATTAAGAACACATAAAGATACACTAGAATTGTTAAGTTGTTACGAAATAATTTTATACGTGCCTCTCTAAGCCTTTGTATCATTTGTAGCACAGAAGATTGAAATCCTTCTGATGAAATTTCGAAGAGAACCAGTTATATATTCTGTATACTGGACAGGGTACATTAATGGTCAATATACTGTACAAGTTTATCCAGGAAACTAATTTGAATGACAATCATGATAAAGTGAAACCCATATCAGAATTGACAAAACTTGATGTCACCATGAAGGACTGCAACCAAAAACGTATTAAATCCATTGACATAGGCAATCAGTCAAAACAGTTTCTGCTAGAAAAGGGTGTTTCTGAACTTTAACCTGTAATGTTCCACAAAAATTGCTTGGATGTGATGTTTATTCAACAGTTGCGTCCTCATTTCAGTCAAATCTACCCTTTGACTAACAGATTTTGAATAACTTACAGACAATTTAACCTGATAATTGCAATGATTCTAAAACACTAACCAGTATTTCTCGACTTTATAATGAGTCTCTTAACTCAGCAGAAGACTTGTGTGATCAAATTTGAAAAGAATGGAAGCAATACCACTGTGATGAAGATCTTTCATAATTAGTTCTGATTACTGATGACAATTTTATAGGACGTCATCAAGAATCATATTGGAACCAGGTTCACAAAGAGTTTGGGCTTGAATTTTCTGCCACCCAAATCTCTGACTGCCCAAAGAAAAGGATATATATACAATATATATATATACTAGAGTGAGGTTTTAAACATAAAAATTAGCATGGATGAACCAAATGTTAACCACTAATAAGATATACACCCCACAAACTATGGATGGAATACCTTGATAATAATAATCTATAGTATGCCATGATAATCTAATATGGTTGGTTGTAATTCTCTATGTGCCCATAATAATCTCTCAGTCGAAATCCATAACATAGATATGTTAAACAGTACTACTCTTTTGTATTTTGATCTTGTTGATGTTAAATGTTAAAAGATCGTGTCCTGGAAAAAAAAATCTCCTAGAAATCCTGGAATTTGAAATTCTTAAAAATCTGAAAACAGACACCCTGTTGCTACACTATATCACTATTTGTCATTCGAGTATAAAAATAAATAATTGAATGCCAATTGTGCTTCCTGTATAATAGATTCAATAACAATTCCTGTAGTACAACCCTGGAAAAAATTAACCGATACACCCTTTTTTCAAATAATTGTTTTTTATTATTTCCATTTTTTTTAAATTAGCAACTTTTAAATTTAATAATTAAGTAAAAGCAATAAAATATTAATGTTTTTTATCATTCAATAAGAGAAAGAAACTGTGTACTGAGAGCTTGGTACTGTTGGGTGTCTAACACACTGCCGCATGGATGTCCCCATGTTAAATCAATAGATTGATTACGTCATCAACCTCCAATTCTTTCACATTACAGCTAACGATGTGGTGAATAGCGCTGGCACATTGTTTCTGGGCCTGTTCTGGCTTACACACGCAGTTAACTGCAGCGCACACAACTGCAGAAAAATTGAGGAATTGCATCATATTAACCTCTCACACTCCTTCCCCTTTGAGAACGCGAAAACAGTCTCTCTTTAATTGAATGATAAAAAACATTGATCTTTGATTGCTTTTACTTAATTATTAAATTAAAAAGTTGCTGATTAAAAAAAATTGTGAAAAAAAAAATTACCTTAAAAAGGTATACTACATAAATGTTTATGATTAATATACTTTTAGTAAACGGCTATCACAACTTCATCATACAGATTATGGAAGTGCATAAAAAAAAACCGAAATCGCTAAATTATAATTAGGCGAAAAAAACCACTACCTTAATTATAACTTATTTTAAACTTTTGACTGACATGAACTAAAACAGTAGCCATGCAAACCACTAGCGACATTTCATACAAAAAAAAAAACATTCTGTCTTCAGCGTTATTATAGTTTAGTTGCGGATTAACCAAGCGATCTTCACCAAATAGCAAATAATTTGTAGATTTTTAGGAGAACATTTTTGTTTGTTGACTTATTCCCAATTTTGACCTTTTATAATTAAATATAGACTAACAAAAAGTTTACCTTATATAATCCGATCCGTAGATTATTTTTGAGACTATCGAGGCCGCACTGCGTCGATGCTTTTTTGTGGCGCCTCTATAATTTATCTTTTTAAATAACCGAACATGCCCGTTTTTATGATTATAATATTTATACCGAAAGCATTATATATTGAATGATAATAAACATAGACTACTATTTATTTTATGTCAGTCATCCACAAATTATGTGTGTACTCTACTATAGTGAACATTTAATTATAATAACATAGACCGCAGACAAATCCCGATATTGATTTAAAAATAATTAAAAAGTACATAAAACCGCTTAATGAAAAGCAACCGATTTAATACCAAATTAAGCCTTAAATGTACCTTAAACCATATTTTGTATAATATGTACTGGTGCCCTGGAAGAGCGCATAATGTTAGCTACTGTCTTACAAGTGACTATTGCTTCCACGGTGACTGCGCCAAAGTACTGGGTACTTTTTTACATTTAGATCTTACTACTGATCTGGGAGATTCAAATCATATGTTTTGAAGAGTGATTTCATGGTGAATTACAAAATCCCTTAATTCTCTACAATGATAGCATTCAGGGAACCTTTGGTACAATGTATATAATAATGATATTATTTAATATTTTAGTTCAAAATTCGTTTAGTAAAATTATCAAAACAGAATTACAGTTATTTTACTTCCCATTGTTAGAATAATAACACTTACAAAAAATCCGGAGTTTTAAGAATTTTGAACCCATTCGGTTGATTAGGAAATACATCTTCCAAAAAGTAATAGATATGTCCAACAGCAATCCCTGAAATTGGTAATAATACAGAGTTTAAAAAATAGTTTTTCTACATTAATTGTGAACTTTTTGTGAACTAGAATGACATGAATACTAGAATACATATATAACTAGAATACAAAAATCTACCATAAAGTTGATGATTTTAACGTTGATGTAATTTCCTGATAGTAATATTTCCAATAAAATTAGGCATAACAGTTTCTATAGTCAGCTTGTTAGATTTGGTAATATCTGTATGCATTTTGATGATTTTGTTTTTTTCTCATCTTTCATAAACTGGTTTCTCGTGGTTTTAATAAAAATATTCTCAATAAAAAGTAAGTCTTTTATCTTATCTAACCCCAATTTAGTCAAACAATATACTAAGTGGAATACACTTGATAGTGATAATAGCTTTTTAATGATTGCAATAATTATAAGCCTAAAATATATAAAGTAGAAACTTCTACTTATACTGAGCTTATTATACCTAACAATTCTGCTACTCTCATTAGTTCCAATTACCATATACCTTTTGGCCTTGTAAATATTGGTAATTCTTGTTACATAACATCAGTTCTTCAATTTTTATCTACTCAAATAGTTGATTTTATGTGCATTAATAGTGATATCCATTTTTTATTCTCTTCTTTATTAACTTACAACAATTCTAATAATATATTCAACAGCTACTTACAAGTTTAAAATTATTTATTCATACTAGAAAAACTTTTTTTGACAATTCTAACCAGCAAGATGCTCATGCAGTTCTTGTAATTTAATTGATAATACTAAAATAATACCTAATGATGCTCCTACATTTATCTTTGTTGGGCTTAACAAACTGTCATTTAAATGTAAAACTTGTTTTAATACCAATTTCATCCATGTAAATTGTTATTAGTTAAATATTTCAGAAAAAGATAATAGTTCTTTTAAACTAATTATTTATTACATCATACAATATTGTTTTATGGATAAACAACATATATACAGACTACAGCAGTTCACCACCATCCTGTTATTTTATGCACTTTGTTTAATCGATTTGTTATCACTCGATTTGGCAGAGTTAGTAAATGTGCACAGTCTGTATGTTTTCACCTCATTTTCTTTTAAATAATTGTAATTATTCTATTTTTGTTATTATTTGTCATGTAGGGACATCTACCAATAATGGCCAGTACATTGTATTATGTAAAATCAGGTAATACTTGGTGCAAATGTGATGATAATATAATTTTCAAAATACAAATCCAATTCAAACTTTCTCAGTTCCACTACAGTTTATATTTATTTTTATAACTTAATTAATTAGGTGATAAACTATGGGAATAGTGATAGTTGTACGCACATAAACTGGTAAACTGCAACTGATGGTCTAAAGTCCAGTTTCCTATTATTATAAATTTCTGTTGTTACACATGTTTTCTTTATGATCCAGCCCTGTCCCCAATTATACTTCTACTTTTTTGGATTTGACAGACTGTCTTTTAAATCCACAGGTTTGATTGCCATCTTATCACTCCAGGGCTGTTTTACACAGAGTACAAGCTTTGTTTGGATTGTAAATTTTTAATAAATAATATTTGTGGTTTGATGATAGCTCATTCCTTTTGTTTGACATTTCTGGAGTGAGTCATGAATGTTGGTTTTTCCATTAAACTATATTGATATTATTATGAATTTTTTGTTTCTTAATTGACATTCGCTTTGATAATTTATGGTTCTTCTTTTTTATTTGTTTTGTTGTGATGTTGAGGATTTGAATAGAATGTGTTCATTTACTATGTAACACTTAATAGAATCCATAACAAGTAGTTACATGTACATTATACATTTTATTAGACTCTATACTAAAATGTATGTAGCATATATATTTATCATTAGAGAACAAACATTCAAATTATAATGTAGAGATAAATAATTAAGAGAACTATTGAAAAATGCACATACAATGATTGGTAAAAAACCCATCGATATTTAATAAAAGCGCGTATCAAATCTAAAATGAATTCAATAGAATTAACAAATTGACATACACAAATTATGGTAAATATTAAAATAATTGTAGGAATATTTGATTCATGAACAGGAGAACTTAATTACGCATCCTAATATATGTCCAGAAGAAATCCTGTATCTGGTACCTTTGATATACGTGATATACTTTATTTTTGGTAAATAATAATAGACTAAATTCAAGTATATTGTAGTAAAATAGTCAATATTTATTTTTTTGTCCAACCCTTCAAAATCCAGTCTATAACTGAATGCCACCCGGATGAACTGATAAAAATTGGCATGCGGCGGAAATGGTTTATTCAACACTGCAGTATTAGTTAGACCGATCTATTATTTATATCCATATACAATACGATTGCAAACCAGTTTGAATCCCAAACATATAGAAAATATTGAATGATAATTATGTATAACACAAGATAGACAAGGTCCCTCTAAGTCTGGCAGAGTCATTATCAAGAGTGACTTGATCCTAATATTTGAGTCTAGTGAATAATTAAGACAATTTTGTACTTGTGCTTACGAAAAATACGTCGAATTACAATAGGTGTATATTACATAATAAATGAACATTTTGAACAAAAATAGAACAGTCCATTTGGTCACATGCTATTGATGAAATTACATATTGAGACTAAGGTGATCCTATCTCTATGAAAAGTGGGTAAAATGTGTATTATTAGTGACATAAAATCGATGTTTAAATGTATTAAAATGTAACGTTAAGTCAACAAAAACGCGCTAAAATAAATATTTTTCAAATTATAATTTTATTAATAACTTTAGGTGTATACGTTGTAGAGTAAAAAAATTATTACATTATCAGTATTTCATAAATGTAAAATAAATAAAAATTAAAAAGGAAATGGTCAAAATATAACAATAAACTTGACATTGAAAATACTCACTAAACACAATTCATTTGTATTTAACAAATTTATGATATATAATTTTTACTTTAAAACGGTAAACGTAAAATAAATTTACAATAAGAATAATAAATAATGCATATATTTTAAATAGTTATAGTGCAGAAGCATTAAACAAATTTTTAAATGCAAATGAGTAGTTTTTCAAGTATGTTTCCATTATCGAGTTTGCCATACTAATAATATTAATCATACGAGAGTAAAATATCCATAATAATATGGCATAAACTTACCCACGGCGTCGATAAGTATACTGTTTCCTACAAGAAATGAAAATGCGATCAGAACCCAGGGCAGATAAGGCGCCTGGAAGTTGAGAATACCAAAGAAGTTCATATGCACGTAGGGGTTCCGTCGGCTCCACACGTAGACCAGCATAATTGTGAGAGCATGTCCCAGGAAAATCATGTGTCCACCTCCTACGAACTGCAGTTGTCGATATTGTTGGAAATTAAGGTCAACTTGGTTTGTTCAAATATGTTTCGATAAACTAGATTTAAAATTGGCGGATATAATAAAGTGAAACTAGATAAATAAAACCTACTGCCTTCAGAGAGGGAGGCACAGATCAAACGAATCATACTCTTTTCCACGGGAAGTTTTTTAATGTCAATAAAACGACTTAAATATTATTTTGAATTTACTATAAGCAAATAAATAAAAAGTTTATAATTGATGAAAAGCAGTTGAGGTTAATTGTTAAATACAATTGAGGTTACATATCCATTTAATGTTAGTAACTACTATTTCCTTAAACTGTTGTATATATGTAAAAAATATTTATGATTAAACTTATCTAAAAAAACAACCTATTTGACCATTACAAAACTGTTCAGAAAATATCCAATAAAATCACATTTTATTATGACAAAACTAAATACTATATTTTTGTTACAAATCAACATTAGTAATAACCTTTCGTTTCACAAATTTTGTATAAGTTTTTCTTAAATCTGATTAAATGATGGAAACGAATTGCTGACCAGCTGAAAAAGTAAAGTAAATATATATGAAAAATATTATTTACATAAGCTAAATATAAAATTATCTAAAATAAGTATTAACATATTAAAATACTGATTACATAACTATTATATTATTATTTTATATACGCCAATCATTGATAAACATGTTTATATCTAAGTTTATATGTTTACACATCTAAATATATGTACCAAATTCTAAGTGGATATTATGGGAAATAATGTTTTCTCGGATGAGAAATTAAAAGGATACAAGAATAATGGTGCCTCCAAATAGGAACATGAGAAAGAAGTCTGCTGAGCGACCTCTAAATGAGGTTTCCTCAAGCATACGACAGTAGCGATAAGTGAAAATCATATTGAAGAAGAAGTTGAAACCGAACTGGCCGAAATAACAAAAACTTGTAACCAAACGCCATATCTAAAAAATATAAACATAACATGTTATGATATTATCATTTTAATGGTTAACAAAACACAATTCAAATAAAAAAATTGGACTAAAAAATAAACTACTTTCAGTATTAATCTTCATTTTATGAAAATTTTTAAACATTAATTATTTAAATTTAATAAAACATAATTAGTTTAGAAATAATTCAAATGAACGAATGAATCCTTCTATTGTTGCACCCAGTTGAAAACAATCCCATCATAATGAGCTATTATCATTACTATATAAAAAAATATAGTAAATTATCACTGCACTATATAATAAAACAATAAAAGTAAATCACAGCTTATAAATAATTGATAATACCATTTTGAGGTAAGTAGAAATACCATAAAGGGTAAAGGGATTGATACACAGTTTGACCAAATATAGCGATTTTCCATTCAAACGAAGCAATTGAATCGTAATGGTATATAAATGATATATATATATATACTAAATATATCCCATAAAAATCCGTGTACACAATACTTCATTTTAAATACAATACTCAAAATAATAAAATACTATTAAAAGTAGTAAATTAGAAAATAATAAAATAATGATTTTATTAAAATACTACGTGAAATCGTAATTATCTATTCTTCACAGTAATACTATACAATAATAATAAATATTAGTAGTTTTATTACAATACATAGTAGAATATCAAGTTCATTTACAAGTTTTTGTATTCAATGTATTCAAATAGATAGAAAAATATTTTTGCAATGAGTCAGATTTTATTTACTATGACTGTGCACACACATTCAACTATATAAATTTTTAAGTATTTACATATTCGAAACTAAAGAAATCAAATTAAAGGGTATGGCTTTTTGTGGTAATAATTATAATAATAAATATACCTTTGTAATAAACGTGTTCTTTATACATCGTGCTTTGTTTGTAATAAATTAATTTTTGTTATAAGTGAATTATGAAGTATTTAAAATAAAATATAAAAAATGTTACAATTCAACACAAGTTCAGTTTATCCATTCTAAGATTGAAGTTACTTTATAAAAAACATTAAATTAAAAAAGTATTTTTTGGATAGACACATCCCCTAGGAGGGAAGAGTGATTGTCATGTATAAATTAAATAGTTTTTAACAAAATTGTTTTGATGGAATAGATATACATTATTATATACCTTATTTACTTGAGAAATTTGTCTCAATGAACTGAACAAGTTACTTAATTGTTACCTACTTTTCCAATAGAGCAAAAAAACACAACACATTTATCCTCAATTATTATAAGCTTAACATGTTATAGCACAATATATTACTATAGAAACAAATTAAAATAAATTAGTAAAAGTGTCTTACCTCATAATTTTTGTATACAAGTGTAGGATTGAAGTATAACTGAAATGGTGTAACCAAGTCCAATTGCTAAAAATAAATAAAAGTAGTCGGAAGAGGTAATTAAACTGATTATTTGAAACATTATAACAAACATATATTATTTCATTATTAAATTAGTTTCATAAAGGTGATGACCATCATATTTTAAAAAGAGCCCATACTGTATAACTAACAATTTTCAAGTATTCTTGCTTTCATACCAATTGATTAAATGTCTAATTTGTTTTGCAAATTATAAAGTGATGTAAACTGGGCCACTCAGTCAAGGAAAACTATAGGTTTACATAGAATGATTGTAGATAAATTATAATTAAAGTGAATAGTTATGATATTGGAATGTGAGATAATCATACATTTATTTAAGTGCATCAATTTGCATAATTGTTAGTTCTCTGACGTGATTTTTTTACTGTTCTTACCCAATCTCACATTAGTGTATTCAGAATAGATGTGTCATACTACGCAGCTGATATACAGACATGTAAACAATTTGTTTATGTAAGATTTTCTATTACCTTGAAATAATTTTATATAACATCTGTTAAATACATAAATAATAACCCCTAACTCATACTTTATAAACACTATTATTATATTGTATAAACATGGTTATTTCATGCATATATCATCCATTCACAGGTTCATCTTAATTTTCATAATGTCCAAGACAATTAGAATTTAACAAAATAAACTATCAAAAATAACATCTTACTTCCAAGACACGTTATTGAGAAGGACTATAAGTAAATGTCCTTGTTCAGAGCCGATCTTTAGCCTTATGATCATCCTTATTAAAGACCATAAGGATCCTATCAAAGGTCGTTCCATAGTCTCATCACCAGAGATTCATCATCAAGAGCTTTATCCATAATGTTAGTTGAAAGTCTCAAACCATTATTGAAAAAGTAACCATTAATTTAAAGGATACTTTTCTTATCTGTTCAATCTATTATTAATTTCTCTTCTTAGAATCACAATTTCCATTACTATTGCTATTAACCTACTTTTGATCTATCTCCCTTGATGGCCCTAATAATATATATTTTGTTCAAGTTATCAATAATTTTATTTAACAACACAAACCTTTAACTTGCCTGAATAATATAAATACTCAGAAACTTATTTCTCTCCTACACCTTTGTATCTCTTCCGATTGGATCAATATTCATGACAAATGTTGTGTTAAAATAATAAATGTCTTGCCATTGGAAATAGCCTCTCTCTGATTATAGCAAACATCTATATGAACCTTGTTTAAAATGTCATCCTTACCAATTTTGCCCCCTGACCTGGAAATGTTATATTGAAAACATATTTCTAATTGTAACATTCATGGTAAACATTTTTCCGATAGCTAATAGTATCAATGATGATATTATTTCCACAGTACAGCTTCTCAGAAAATATGCTATCCTTTTCCTTGACACAACAGTTACAGCTATGAATGTAGATGAACATCAAGTCCATCTACAGCCATAATATCTTACATTGGTCAAGTTATGTGCCACTTAGAAAAAATAATTGTCTTAATCAAAATTGAAAGACTTTGAAACATTAAAAAATGCACTTTATCAAAGAGAGTGCTTCACTCTCATTTTCTTATCTACCTGAGACTTTGTAAATGTGTGTGTTTTGAGACCAAATTCAACTAAACCTAATATTTATTCTAAATTTCCCTTTATTAACTATGCATTTGTAAATCAATGCTATGCATTATATTGAATAAAACATATTTTAGTGTCAATTTGATATCTATCTTAACAGAGCTACCCTCTTGATATTCAATGAACACCTACAATTAAAGGGAAGTCACAACTTGCATAGCACAATGACTGACAGGTTGTGCCAGATTTGTGCCATGAATATGTAAGAAGAGTTCCTGACATATTCATACAATTTGGGGCTCACAGGATTGTATTTGAAAAAAATAACTGATGTCTTATCAGCTGCTTTCATTCTATATTTTACACATTGGATGGCATTATTGTGTTACATGCATATGTATTGTATTAGTATCTTTACAGTAAAGATTCTGAATCAAGAATTTCCTTAAACATACTGAATGCTGATTCCACTTATGGTTCATGAAAACATGATAAGAGTGACAAAGATATTTTGGCAAAGATAAGATATTTTTTTTGAAGTAAATACCACTAAGCATTAATTCATAAATTTTTAATAAAATGTGTTAAGTTTGAAACATTAAAATTACATAATTGATGTTTATATACATAAATAGAAATTATTACTGTTGTTGCTATGCCTATACAGATTGCAAGTATTTCCCTATTATATATTTTATAGATCCTATGACCTTTTGCAGAGGAATCAAGAGAAAAAAGACAATTCAATGTTAAGTTATCCACTTTAATTTTATTATAAAGGTAGGCTCCTAGTGTTGTACATGCAAAGGATATCTTCAAGTGAAATGTTTCAGTAGTAAAAATACTGTAATCTGTAAGAATAGATTTTGCTTAATATACAATAAACAATTGTTTTTGGGGCAAGAGTTTTTGATTATCAATTGTGAAAGCAATTAAAGTTAAACTGCTTTGGGGACATATTAAGGTTTCATGAAACATGAATACTATATATGGTTAATAAATATCAACTTTTATTTATGGATATATAATTATATGTAATATTATATGTTAATAAAAACTATTACAAAACTTGAATGTAAATATAATATTACTATATTTGAATTAATCTAAAGAATAATTAAAATTATTCCAAAAAGAAGGATAAATTACATGCCTGATAATGTGAAGTAACTAATATAAAATCAGAAACCATTTATATCAAAGCAAACAACTATTTCAATTATTTATTGCCTTCTTCTGCACATTTCCTAGCTTTATGTCTTAACTTTTCACCTTGCTGTATAAGAGTTGTGCTTTATTCTAAGAGGGCATTTAAAACAAAAACTTTGCTGAAATCATTAGCATCTACAGTAATTCTATTAGTATTACTTCCTTTTGCAAACATTGTCATTGTGCATATAGAATCTGCTTGTTTGCTATTTATATTTTGGTGTCAGTCTGGCTGTATTTCCAGTACATCAGCAGCAACCTTGGCAGCTAATTCTGCAGCTTTTTCCCCTTGAGATTTGGCAGATTCTATGATTTACATCAATATAAATTTCCATTATCTCTATAGTATAGTATAAGTATAGTATTTGAAATATAGAATTAGATAATAATAAAGATAATAATAATAAGAAAATTATATTTAAATTAAAATACGAAATAGTCATTTGTAGACAATAAATCGATGTTGATCATCTTTATTAAATATACTCCATTTTTAACTAGGCACTACTTTGGTCAGATAAATGAAATTATGTTTTAGAATTATTTTAATTCAATACTTACTACAGCAAGAGTTGTTAAAAAGCAAAGAGTATTATATGTTCGTGTTATAGGAGGAATTTGAAAATATTCTTCAAGAATGGTGTTCATTTTTATTCTAAATATTCACAAACATATATAAACTTTCGATTTATATATTTTTGGATACGATTAGAAACATTTTCTTAACAAGTCAAAATCTGAAATGTCTGAATGAAAACGTATTATTACGGTTAAAACAAATAAATATTGTCTGATTTTCTTTTATATGGGCCTCCATTATTAAAAAGAAATAAAAATTATTTCATAACCAATAAAGATTTTTGTGATGTGTTACTCGCCAGTGTAGCTGATTTGGACATTCGGCGTGAGATCTTGAGAGCCAAGATCCAATGGAATCTGCCTCTGTCTAAAACTTCACACAGGTTTCGTCCTTCGGTTGTACGTCATCACCTCGCAAATCTACGTTGGAGCACCACATTTTTCGCGCAGCAAATAATGTCGGTGTCTCGCTACGACTCAACCTAGAGTAGATATCAGCATTTCAATTGATAGCCACGTACTTGCTGAGGCGGCATCGTCATCTCGAAATACGTGCGCAAATGTCAAAGGCGCTCGCACGAGGCGACTCCGAGAGGCAAGCCTGCTTTCGATTCGAACGACACCGTCGACAAAATCCGCGCGTTAAACACGGGTTGCAGCACGCGTCAGGATGGTGATCATGGATCCTCATGCAACTACCCTCAGCGGAGTGCCACACCCGAGCGCCCCACCTTTCTTCCCCTTTCCATACACTTCCGAGAATAACTAGAGGATGATCGAACGACTCGCTCTTGAAGAGGTATGGCGCCCCGTGTATGTCCGTGCATCCAAGCGACAATGCAACGCATACCTGCAATACAACCCGCTGTCGCTACAATTCCCGCATGCACTTACAAGAAGGTGTCTATAAAGATGTTTTACATGATGAAGTGTTAGTGGTTATTGAAAAGGCCCTGTATGGCAAACCACTCAAATGTCGTCACCGCATGGTGGTCACTAGGAAACACATGGCACCCCACGTCAGACGGTGGACTTCACTCCCCATAATAAGTTTTGTAAGCGCGAGACATTTGCGTCGTAATCACGTCATCCCACCTTACAAAGCGTGTCCCGATGCAGACTTGGAAGACCGTAACCGTCGCATGGAACGGATATTATAGCGTTCCCATTCGGGCATGTGGTCGTCACGGCATTACTTTCATCACACCATTCGGCCGATGGCGCCTCAGGGATTTTTGCCATCAGGTAACGGGTGTAATCGCTGCTTCGATGCTTTTCTCTCCAACTTTGACGGCAATGTATGCTGCGTCGATGACACCATCATTTGTGATTCAGAGTTGGAAGAACATTGATGGCGTACAATCGATTTTATTTCCACCGGTGGCAATGCAGGAATTGTATTTAACCATGATATATTTCAATTTGCGCATCGGAAGGTCATGCAACGTTTGCAGGTTTTCGAATTTTAGACAACGCAATCGAGCCCTTACCAAAATACTTTGATACCATATTTGCGATTTCCCTACTCCCACGTCGACGACAAACATTTACAGCTGGTTTGGGCTGGTTATATCCAAGTCGGAAACAACTCACAAATTCGTGACGTCATGGCTCCATTTAGACCTTTTCTGAGCACGAAACATAAATTATCTTGGTCACCGGCACTCCACGAAGTCTTTTCTGCTTCTAAAGATGTGTTATTTTGAGCCATTCGTGAAGAAGTTCAGATCTTCGAAATGACAAGGAACACCTGCGTGTGGCCTAACTGGTCAAATTGAGGTATCGGGTATTGCTTGCTCTAGCAGCATTGTGCATGCCACACTCAAACTCTTGAATTCTGCCCTGGCGGCTGGCGGATAACGCTAGCGACTATAAGATTCCTTTTCTCATCGGAAAAGCGTTACGCACCCATGGAGGATGTGGCCCTAGTTCTGGCCCGTGGCCTAAAACGGTCTGGTAACTTTACTCAAGGTTGCGCTGAGCTCTTGGTGGTCACTGATCATAAGACACTGGTCAAAATCTTCGGGGATTTTACCCTCGATAAAATCTTAAACACGCTTCTGTTTCGCTTAAAACTACGCACTTTTCCTTTGCATTTTATAATAATGCATCCATGGGATCTCCAATGGGATCATCCAATGGGATGCATCTCCCTGGTAATATCAACCATGCTGCGGACGCAACGTCCAGGTACACGTCGCCTTCATGGAAGGAGAACGCCATTCCTTTGGCTCCCCTTAGTGCTCACGATCGAATTGAGTCCGTATTTGCATCAATGATTCGGCGTAATGTCGAGGACCATACTTCAATTTCGTGGGTGCTCATTGCAGATGAAACGCACAAGCGCTTCAAACCTACCATGCGCTCTCTCATGCATATAATTGACAGGGCTTCTTTGGTTGTCATCGCAGTAGGCCTCATGTCATTCCATTCTGGCCATTCCGGGAATGTCTTTAAGTATCGGATGGTGTCATTCTCTACTAGAATAATATCGTTATACCACCCTCACTCCGATGTATTGTGCTAGAAACCCTGCATTAAGCGCTCCAGGGAATCTCCACGATGGATTTACGCCCTCGCGAAATCGTCTTCTGGTTTGGAATCACTGCTGAAATCCACAGAATACGCATCGTATGTTAAGACTGCAATAAAATTGCTCTTTCACAAGCATCTCTACCTTCTACACAGGAAACACCCCTCTCCAGCCCCTTTGAAGCAGTCTTTGCAGATTATTTCGACTTTGGCGCCGCTATTATTTGGTTGTGGGTGATCGACTCTTTGGCTGGGTCAAGGTTTTATGTCGACATCAAGGACGCCTCAATCTGGAGCTTATCGTTTTCTCAGCTATCTCCGAACTTTCTTCGCTACCTTTGGGGTACCGGAGAAGCTGTCCAGTGATGGCGGGCCTGAGTTAAAATATGTTACACAGGCTTTTCTATCCAACTGGGGCGTGAGAAACACTGTATCGTTTGCTTAAAATCTTTTGGTCAAACGGGACAGCTGATTCGATCGAACATTGTCCCAACAGGAGTCAAGGACAATGATAAATTCCTGCGCGCAATGCCGCAGGACAACTCCGCACTACACCGGACTTAGATTGCAACATATCACCCGCGCTGATAATTTTCTGAAGGCCTCTACATGACTCGTTTTCATTTATCAACCATTTGGAGAAGTTCTCAAACCCTGCTGTGCTAGCGACTTAGCGCGAGGCATGGTCCTCGAACGAAGTGGCGCTTTATACAAGATTTTCCAAACCGTCCGAGAGCCTCAATATGCACGCGCTCGCTACACCGACTCCGTATCGGCGACAGATGCTTCTTCCAAAATCAAACTGGGAATTTTCCGATGCAGTGGGACAGGACAGTCACAGTCGATATCGATCATGATCAATGTCATGATCATGCCATGATCAATATCGTATCAAAATTGATTTATCCAGGCGATTGACACTGTGAAATCCGAAATTCTTAGGAGCTTTCGACCCGGCTTCTGTCACGCTGACGAGTCCCTCATGGCCGGCCCATAATTCGCATGTGATGAGCCACCCCCTTAGCAATCCTCCTATATGAGCCACCACAAGATGAGCCGCCTCTCTTACCGCACAACGAGCCACTTAATAAAATATCCATCAACCCACCCATCATATCACCTGATGGGCCAACAAATGAGCCAAACAAGAGTTGTCCACCATTGCGCCCTTGTTGGGAGACGTGCAATCGGGTTACCTTAAGTTAGAGGCATGACCTCCTGAAACTTGGAGAGGATGAATAGTTAATATATTTTTAGGCTCATCTATTTGTTATTGATTATTGCTTTAGTGTTGATGTAATTGGATTTGTGTACCAGCTTAGTTGGTAATCATTGTTTGCATACTTTATATATGTTGTATATTTAGCTGGTTCTTTTATATTTTACTATTTGTAACTGTGACATTGGCTAGTTTAATAATAAGTGTGTTATCATCGTTTAATACAGTGTTTACTTGAAATGAGGAGTTATTCTTTACTAGGCTTTCAATATTCAAGTCAAAAGGGTTGTTTAAAAAGTTTTTTTTGTGTTACGTTATTTTAGCACAGCCCATTTATAAATGATGTAGTATTTAATTGAAAACGTATTTAATTGTCAGTTGATATTTATCAGTATAAATGTTTTAGTAAAATAATAACAAGTTTCACAACGAATAGTATTCATACTAAAGTCTTTCCTTTCTACAGGATCGCATTTTGTATTGATTAGCACGAAACACTACATAAAAACGAAATTCGAAGCTGTAATAATATTTAATCTAACATCTATCCAAAAGAACTGCATATATCAATATCCGCAATTGAATATTATGTGGCCTGAATTTGGTCATTGTCTAATACAATATATTGTTAAAATGTCAAACATATTTTCATTATAGTCCTGTATGTGACTCAATAAATTTGTGTTATTTAATAATGTTTTCATCGCGATATTCACCATTACTATGTTAAAAATATACATAAAACATATTAAAAGTTCATAATAAAATGATAAAATTGATAAATATATATAATTTTCTGATTTTTAATGTAAACGTGTTGCCTTTTTACAATGACAACGATGATTTCCATTATTAAATTTAATAATAATAAATTATAAACATCAACTAAATAAAGGCTTTGGGCGCAAGAGAAATGAGCGCTGAGACTTTAAATGAGCTAATTAATTTATAGATTGAAGATGTTTTCGGTAGGTGTGTCACGGGAGATCATATGTTTACATAGGCATAAGAAAAGACCGTCCAAGATGCGATTTTATTATCTTCTGTTTTCAAAATAAAAAGGTTTAAAGTATTGTTACAAGAATGACAGGACATACAAAAGAACTAGCATTTTCGAACCAAAATGTAAAGTGGAATCTGTCTTTTGCTGGATGTGGTTTTCTAGGATTATATCATGCTGGAGTATGTGGATGCATTCAAGAATATGCTCCTCAATTGATTCAGAATCAGTGTATTTCTGGTGCAAGTGCAGGATCTATTGCTGCAACATGTATGATGTGTAATGTAAATCTTGGTAAGTGAAAATTTTGAGATTATGATATGCATACAATCACTGACACTAATCACTAATAATACTAATAAGTAATAGCATGGCCATGGGTACAGCCTAAAGCTAAACTGGGGTGGGGGTTTTGGGTGTGACAAACACCCATTTGAAATTGAAGTGACTTTTTTTATAGTTTATGTTGTGCTCTTTTAGAAAAAAGGTTGGTTCTATTGACACTGTGACTGCAGTGTTATTAGCTGGGATTATTATTGACACTGCAGTTGCAAATGTGAAAATATTATCTAGTGACCATGAGGCATGACATGTGCTTCAGAACATCAATAAATATTTTCATGTATACATCTTATATATTTAATAAATATATAGTTTAACAACATTTTTTATCTTTATAATATAATCCATTGAATCCATATAACATGTCATAAGTTTTATATATTATTATTAATAAAAAAATATAGTAAATAAGTCTATATGAACATAGTTGAATCTCAGTTATTTGGTTTTGTTTATAATAGTTTATTTTTAAAAATTAGGAACAGAGCTATAAAATTTTAGCTAATAATATAATATATATTAAACTATAAAATTAATTTCTTTTACTTGCTTATTATTTTATGTTTATCATATTATAGTTTTAGGGGATCTTTCATTATTGGCCGGTAAAGTCAAAAATTCCAAAATACATCCAAAATAATTTTTATTAGTGATACACAATATTAAATTAGTTTACAAAGGGTAGTAATGTCTTACCAGCTTACAAAGGGTAGTAATGTCTTACCCAATACAGAAAATTCATTAATAAATTGTCCTGGTGCCACCTGAAGCAGTATTCGTGAAGGTATATATCCCAAAGCACATCTGGGGCCCGTTTCATAAAAATATCAGTAACTGATAATTATCAGTTAAGTAGTGATAATTATCAGCACGGCGTTTCATAAAAAAATAAATATCACTGATATTTATCACTAATAATTATCACTGCTAACTGATAATTATCAGTAA